>CAUYSK010037247.1:0-99287 GCA_963575035.1 Avahi laniger | reverse complement strand
AGTTAACATTCTCCTCTGCCAGGTTGTACATAACTTTAGTGTATACTTACTTTGCTTTTTTAAGTTTTACTTTTCTATTTTTGTTCATAACATTCATTCATTAATGTTAATATGTGATACACACCACAATTTTAGTAATCTCATTTTGAATTTTTTTAATATTCAAACCTAAGAGTACTCTTCAATGTTATCTTTTTACACATTTAAATATTTAACATTTATAATTACTATTTGAATATTTTCAATTGTGCATTCTCAATTTTTACAATCCTACATGCAAATCAAATAAGTTGAGTCAAATATAATAGCTGTTATTTAATAATAGGCTATTGCAATGAAATGCATGACCTAAACTTTATTTTATAAAAATATACTCATCTGATTTAATATATAAAGTTTATGTAACTCTCTTATTACCTCTTTCATAAAATAATGTGTCCATTTTACACATACTCAACAGCTATGTTTTGCCTTCACACTGTTGGGAGGCAATTCTTAACAGACTTTTACACTTAATGTATTAACTTTTGTTCAGGACTATCTACTCAGATATGTGTTTGTGCACACCTGCAGTATTGATCGCCTGCCATTGATTTGAATTAAAAGAGGAAGGGGATTTTTATTAGAGATGAGGTTATGTCTCTTCCAGTAAACCTATCTCTGTTCATCATTCTATCTGGGTCAGTCCTTAAGAAAAAAGATGATAAAATGCCTAAATTTAGATGAGATGGTTAGGGTCAATACAGTGGGTGTTTCCTGCTTGTCTCTTTTGTACCTGTCTTTTCAGTATCTTTCTCAGTAGGAATGAAAAGAGAAGTAAGTTATACTCTGATATACAGCACATAAACAAAGAAGAGCATTTTTCTATGTATCCGCTGTTTCCTAGATCCTAAGAACCATAATTCTTTGAAAGTTTGGAAGCAATAAATGTGTGCCCTTAGGGCCAATGAGCGAGGAAAGGAATGGGAGATCTATAGCATGTTCCTAATTTGATCTCTTCATTATCCCCTTCCCCCATCGCACACTGGAAGCTTAAGCATAAAAATCTGGGGTCTTAAGAATGTGTTATTTTAAATAGGCTCATAGATGATAAGGAAACATGAAAATAAATAATGTTTACTTCTAGAACAACGATATTCATATATTAGGCTGATTCTGAAATGAGACACCCCAGGGAGGTGGGTGCCTCAGATTGCATTAATGTCAGTGACCAGAGATGGGATGAAGGGGCTGGTGCTCCATAATTTCCAGAGGCACTTAAATTTGCACATCAATCTGAGTCAGGATTGAAATGAGAAAAATGAATATATATGTTTTAGCTCTATGTGATTTTTCTCTTTGTAATTTTCTTCAGTTATCTATATGGCTTTCTTCTGATACTCTGCATTATGTTGCTAGAAGGAAGGAGACTGCTTCACCCTCAGCCTGTTACTTGACAAAAGGCTCCTAACCAGCCTCCTATATGGAATGAGCACATCAAACAAACAGTATTGAGAAAAGTTACAACTATTTTAATTTTAGAAGAATTTTTTTATATTTTAAAATTATGTTTTCTCTTTATCCAGTTTTCAAAATAATAGTGAAACTATAACACTGATACAGGAAGACCCATTAAAATATACCTAAAATATATTTATTTTTCAGAGATATGAAGAACAACTCACTGTTTCTCACATTTGCCAAGGACATCCTCTGTCCTCAGCCTTTGAATATGCTGTTCATTCTCTACACTGGAAATTCTCTTTTGCAAGATGTCTGTTAGGTTCATTTCTTCATATTCTTCAGATTTTTACTTCAAGCCCTCTTCAGTGCTAACCACTTTATTAAAAATTGCTCACTTCTGTTGATACTCCCTGTAGCCACCACTGCTTTCTTTTTCTCTACTAACAGTCTAAATGTTATTTATTTCCATCTTCTTTTAATAGGATATAAATTTAGAGTATCAGAAATTTTCGTATTTTGTATTTAGAACTTTGTCAAGAACAATGTACACATAGTAGCAGATAACAAATAAATGCTTATTAAATAACAGTTAATGAAAGGATATACTTTGTCAGAACCCAATATCCCAATTTTAATTACATCCACCTGTATTGCTATACATTAATTTTTTTCCTATTCTCACTGCTGTCTGATTTCTTAGAGAATTCCAAGCCCCTAAAACCTTCAAAATTTCCTTCAAGTTCTGACATGCCTTGCTACCTTTAGTACTATCTACCTGATAATTTGAACAATTCTGTCATCAACATCCTCAATTCATTTATAACAATACACATTTTTTTATGCCTGTCCTGCAAATTCCAAGTCAGGATCTATCTATCCTTCAATCTACTCTAAATGACTTTAGAATTGGATTGCTAATTGCTGATGGGCCAAAAAGTAAATCATACCAGTAGTCAAATCATGATCCAAAAGCAGGCATCAACAAAGGGACAAGCGAACTGTTGGACAGGAATCCAATCCACATACCCATACATATCCACATACAATTCAAGTGTAGGAGGCGAGAATGGTGAGTGGAAATGGTGTCTGTTAGAAACATGATAGAGGCCTAAATTACATAAAATTATCTGTATTCTCCAGCCTATCTATTCTAATGTGCTATTAGGGATGGATGAAGGTCACTCATTTGGTCTATCACATCCCATTGCTCAGTGGTCCATTCTTGGTCTGCTTTTGAATAATTTTCATTAAAATAAACTTTGGGATTTGAGGCTTAATAATAAGAGATGACAATGGTTAAATTTTCCTGGTGCAAAAGAGATCTCAAGCATTATCTAAGAAGGGTCACCAATAGAATATGATATATTTTCTCCATGTGAGAAGCTTACACCCTTGCAGATAAAATAAACTCTAGGGGAATAAAATGACAGAATTTTACAGAGTAAAAAAAAGAGAGACTTAAATAATTTATTTCTATTTAAATGTATATAGATTGTATAAATGTAAAATATTTTCTTGCTGTTTTTCTCACCACATTTCTCCTTGCTTAAGAAAAGCAAGTAGTAGGCTATAATTTTAAAATCCTGTGGAATTCAGTCACAAATAATTGGATTAATTCTAAGTCTTGGTGAATAACACATTTTTATCTTCTTTATCTTATTTTATTTAAATAATTAATAAAGTAATTTTATTTGACAAGAATTTCTAAAATACTTACAATTAATGAGGCACAATTCCAAGTGCTTCACAAATATTACATCATTAAGTTATCAGAACAATATAGAAGGAAGATATTACTATTTTCCGTATTTTTTAGAAAAGAAACCCAAGTTAGGGAGATGAATGAACTTACTGGGAATACACAACGATTAATAGTTAGCATAAACACTAACTGGTATTTAAAACCAGGTCGTGAGGTTCCTGAGCACAATTTTAAAACTATCATGCTGCTTCTGTTATATGTTAAAAGGCTACCTAATATAATAACTAAGATATTATGAATAACTTAAGTTACTTTATGAGTTCCTCTCTTTATCTCATCCCATTATCTCTCCCCAAGACTAACAACTATTCAGAACCTGATGTTTATTACTAATCTTGTTTTAAAACACACATACACCCACAGTCACACCTTAATCTTAGATTTCTAACTTCCAGAATGTTAGAGAAAAACCTTTCTGTATTTTAAGCCTCTTAGTTTGTATTAATAATACTTTGCTTGTAAGCCTAGCAAACAATATAGAGATAAGGTAATAAAAAACATCTGTTGATCTTGTTTTTATGTCTTTATCTTAATCTATTATCTATCCATGTATTTATCTACCAATATATACTTGTCATCTATAAAATCATAATTCCCTGATTACTACTATTAATTTTATAATGTTGTGAATCTAATAAACCATATGTTCTTCTATCAACTTTACAGATTTTAAAATTATAGCCTACTACTTGCTTTTGTTACACAAATTATTTCTTTCGGATATCAAACTGAATTTCAGCTTTTGCATGCTCTATTATTCTGTTATTTTTCGTGTTCATTCTCTAAAGTATGTGCAATGATTTTTTTTCTATGCTCATAGAATAAAGCTACTTAATCATTTGGAAGCCTTTTCTTCCCATGATCAGTGATTTTAAAAATTGATTCCTTTAATTTGAATTGGTAAATGTATAGTAATCTGCCATTTGATTATAGCATTTACAAATGAAGCAGGAGGTCTTCATTTGGGGGAGCTGAAGATGATTCTTTATGTAATGTAATTTAGCTATGTAGCTTAAATTAAACTATTAGTAATAGTTGAGAGAAGAAAAAGGAGAAAAAGAAAGGTCCATCCGGAACTATTGATGTCTAGTCCTATACCAGGCCTTAGTTCTTTCTTCTCTAATCTTGTCCATATTTTTCATTCTTTCAGTCAATTAAAATCAGAAAAGGAGGGTTAAATACAGTGGTTAAGGGGTTAGTTTCTGAGTCAAATGGGGGAGAGTGGAGTCCTGGTCCCAATGCTCATTTGTTTAGAGCCCTAGAGCAAATTATTAACTTCTCTACATCTCATTTTCTTCAAATATAAAATAAAGATTATGATAATAACTGCTGCCTACTTCATATAGTAATTACCACAAATTTACATCGTAGTAAGTATTCAGCACTTAGAAAAGTGCACGGAAAATGGTAAGCACTATATAAATGTCTTCTAGTATTCTAAATGCCCTAAAATTTAAAACGTAGAATTGATTCCTAGTTATTTATAATTCCACTGTTCTCCCAAGACTCCTCCGGGACTGTGATACATTTATGAAAGCCCAGTCTCATTGCTGAGGTCTTCAAAGAAGCCTTCATTTCCGGAACTATAGATTTACTTAAATCTCAGCCACAGGTGGTATCCGGGCATGCTTATTAAAATAGTTATCTATATTGACTGCCTCTATTTATTTATAATCTTGCACTAAAGCTTGCTTTCCAAGACTATTATTTTTTGATATTAATATCATGAAGGCCATCAAAGTTTTCTCTTAAGTGCTTGATCCTGTTGATATTCACCCTTGAAATACATTCTTTCACTGGCTTCCATAATGCTACTCTCTTGCGGTTTGTGTTCTACCTATCTGGATGCTAATGTGTCCTTTTAACTACCAGTTAAATATTGGTATTTCTCAGGATTCTATTTCAGTTCAATTTAAGGATTAATCTATATGTTCTCTTTGAGTTATTTAATGCCCTCACTTGTTTAATGACTTCATATCTACTTCTCAATCCATTATCTCTCTCATGAGCACTACCCCAGAATCCAGTTGCTTAATGGATGTATTTATGAACCACAGACTTCTTAAATTGAACTTGTCCAAAACTGAACTCATAAAATTTCCCCACAGACTTGAACTTTTTTGTGTAATCCTATTTCAGCAAACAGAAATAATATCAATCTTGTTGTATATATCAGAATCCTAAATATGATCTTAGATTCCTATCATATTCACTTCTTTTATATGCTTAAGTACTTATGTTGGGAAAATAAATTTTAATTATTAATATATTTATAGATATTAATCCTCTATAAACAGTTCTTTATTTTTCCATGCACAAATGACAATGAAGAAATCAAACCATACATATTTCCCTGAATGCTGAGAAGATTTATGTAGTCTATATATTGGTGACATTAAATATAATTAGATTATGATGTCACATTCATGTGTCACAACTTTGGGGAGCAATTCATCCCTTATGACAAACATAAATACAAAAATATGTCATTAAACTTAATTTTCTATAACACTCTAAGAAATAATTTTTCTAGAAATATCAGCAATTTTAAATATTAAACAGTCAGTTTATATAGAGTAATTCAACATGAAAGACTAGAGAAAGATACTGATTATGCAATTAACAGTGAAAAAACCTTTAGGAATATGGAAACTGCAAAATAGTAATAGTACCAAGAATAATGTGACTAGTTACTGAAGTTAGTCAAATATATAGTTAGGTTGAGTCAGTTCATCAAAATCTAGATAGTTCTCCACCCAAACAGCAGGTTTATGAAAATCAGGATAAAAATCATTAGCACTCAAGAAGCCAGCAGAGTAACTGTGCTTCAAAAAGTGAAAAGAATGCAGTACTTGAAATACTAAAGAGTAAAATAAAAATATTTACAAAGGCTTGTATCATCTTATATGCTCTTTGTGGAATTCAATATATAATATTCAAACAGAACACTTCTCATAATCTTTACGATTTTGAAGTACATAAGTGGCCACCTATATGATATTAGTAGTTTCTAAGTATATCTTCAGCTCCTGGGCAACTAATTCTGATCAAAGTACACAATAATTTCATTTACTAATATATATTCTATGCCATCAGAATTTTAAAGTGAAATCTATAATAAATAAAATACATATTTTTCTTTAATTATAAGTGATAAAAATGCATGAGCGAGAGCCAGTGTTTAAACTTGTATAAAAAGAGAAAACAAGTGATTGTGATAGAAGACAAAGTAAAGAAGGAACAGGTAAAATGGAAAGATTAGAAAGAATATTAATGCAGTTGTGGGAAAAGGAAAATATAAGGGCAGTTTTAATTAATCTGTACAAACTTTATTGAAAATAATTAATGATAAGGTAAGACTTTAAAAACTCTAGTCGTAAGTGCTATTTATGATAAGGGAGAAAATATTATAGGCTAATAAATGTTTATGCAAGTATAAAATGTGAGAAAGTGTGTTTTTTTCTATACTTCCCTGCCTTTTTTAAAAATGAAGACTCAAATAGTATATATCAAAAATAAAATCTTGATTGCTATAAATTCACATTTTCTGTAACTCATATAGATAAAAGTGCATTTTAGAAATTATTACTTATTTATATCCACATGAGGCATTTTAAAAATAATTTTGAATGTTTAAGATCAGATTGTTATTGTGTAAGATAAAGAAGAAAAATAACCTCAAATTTTTAAGAACTTAAAAATCTCATTTTTAAGCTTTCTTTTTGGTTCTACTATGTATATGTTGAAAGATGATAATACCAAGTGAGGACCTATACATATATGGTCAACTGTTCTTTGACAATAGTGCTAAAAATACACCATGAGAAAAAGGATAATCTAGCCAATAAAGAGTATTAGGAGAGCTAGAAATCCACATGCAGAAATGTTAATTTGGTTCATGCCTTACACCTTACAAAAAAAATCAACTCAAAATGGATTAAAGTCTGTAATGTATGACTTGAAATCATAAAGCTCCTGGAAGAAAAAATAGGGAAAAAATGGAATTTCATCAAAGTAAAAAACTTCCACATAGCATAGAAAACCATTAACAGAGTGACAAGGCAACCTACAGAACAGCACAAAATATTTGCAAATTGTATATTAAATAATAGAATAATACTCAAAATATTTAACGAAATCCTATAACTCAATATAAAAATAACAATTAAAAACTAGGCAAAGGACTCAAATAGACATTTTTCAAACAAAATATACAGATTGCCCACAGGTATATGAAAAGGTATGCAACATTACTAATCATCAGGAAAATGTAAATCAAAACCAAATATTACCTCTCACCTTTAAGGATGGCTATTATTTAAAAAAAAAAAAAAGGTAACAATTGGCAAGGACATGGAGAAATTGGAATACATATATAATGTTGGTAGGAATTAAAAATAGTGCATGGTACATTTCCACCATAGAAAACAGTATGAAGTTCCTCAAAAATGTAAAATAGAACTATCACATAATCCAGCAATTCCACTTCTGGATATTAATCCAAAAGAATTTAAATCAAGATCTCATGTATTTCTTTTGTTTTTTATTTCAGAACTCAAATGTTTGATAATATATGTCACCTATTATGACACTTGATTGGATGTTTGCATATAAAATTCTAGAATAGAAAATATATTTCTTCAGAACTTTTAAGGTATTATTTTAATAACTCCTACTTTCTAATATGGTTAATGAGAATTCCAATGTTAAAATCATTAACAACCCATTCTACAGTACTATTTACCTCTCTCTTTGCTCAGAAAGTCCTAGAAACTTCTCTCTGCTTTTCTCTTTCTTTCTCTCTAATGTTGAAAAATGATGATCAAGAGTATCTCTTTAGCCAAAATCCTGAGCACAAGTGGGTTCCTTTATCTGGTAACTTTTCATTTTCAATTTGGCAAAGTTATCATGAAATATTTTGTTAATAGTTTTCTCTGTTCTTTTTTTTTTTTTCTATTTCTGAAACTACTGAGATTTGGGGGAATTCTTTCATGAAAAATAGGGGTGAGTCTCTATTGTCCTTCTGCTGCTTAATTTTCTGCTTGAGTGTGCTAAATTGGTTATCGATCTATTTCACTTTCTAATTTCCAGAAACTACCACTGTAGTATCCTTTACTTTTCTCCCAGTTCTGAAAGTTCAAAAGGGTTTATGCCCCCTTTTTTTGTAGAAATATCATCACTGTAGTTTTTAGTCAATTTTTGATGTGTGTGTTCACAACACCACTTTTTGATGAATATGAAATATATTTTAAAATTTAAAAATATGGAATTACTGAACTTGGTATTTTAGATATTTCTTCACATTAAATTTTTCAGTTTTATAGTTGGCACTCATATTTATTTAAAACACAGTAAACAATTTCTATTAAGGAAAATATTATTCTTCCTATAAATAAAATACCATTTTCTAGTATTTTATGACATCATATTCAGCAAAAAATTAAAATGATAAAGAAATACAAATTATTCTTTGATACCTTCTAATACATTATGTTCTCCATTATTCATTTTTTCCTAAATTTATGTCATCAAAAATGTAGCAACAGTTTGATGTACTTAGTTTTGAAAACCAAATCTTTCATCTAGATACAAAAACTATCAAAAATAAGAATAAAACAAATAATACTATTGTGAATGAAAACAATCTTTTTCAGACTGAAAAGTATAGATTTGATAACATGGGTAGAAAAGATCCAGTGAGATAATGTGACTTGTCAAAACTGACTCAGAGAAGTGGTCACAAAGCTCCTATAATAAAAATCTATATAGCCTCAGAGCCACATCTTCACAATTACATTTATTTTTTTTTTCCTGAGCTTTATATCCCTTAGATTCAAAAAGACTTAGATGTGTAGTACATTTTGTGGTCATACAAGAGACATTTTTATTTTAGCTTTATAATTCTCAACCCCTTAGTCAAAGTAGAAAAAATAATATAGAAGTTGGTAAAATCAGTTATTGATCTTTAATAATTCTGCATCAAGGTTTACCATAATAGTAAATATAATAACACAACTTTAGGGAGAGGGCAAAATAAATATGTTTATGAAAGAAAATATTATAATTAATATTACTTGTTAGAGATGAGGTCGAAATGCAAAGCCACTTTTAGGGCAGAGTACTGGGCTTAGACTTCCAGTGATATTTCCATTATGTGAATTTTTTTTACTTGTACAAACTTATGTAGTACATGTGAACTTTTGTTACATGTATATAATATATAATGATAAAGTCAAGTTATTTATAGTGTCCCTCACTCAAGTACAACACATTTTTCTTTTGCTATAGTCACTCTACTCGCTATCAAACGTTGAATTTGTTCCTTCTATCTAGCTGTATGTTTGTACCCTTTAGCCCACTTCTCTTCATCTTCGCCCACCTCACAAACCTTTTCCAGTCTCTCCTCTCTATCTTTTCACTCTCCAGATTTTTTAGCTCTCACATATAAGTGAGAACATGCATTATTTGTCTTTTTTGGCCTGAATTATTTCACTTAAGATAGAAACCTACAGAGCCATCTATATTGTTGCAAATGATGTGATTTTATTTTTCTTTATGGCTGAATAATATTTCCTTGTGTATATGTATCACATCTTCTTTATCCATTCATAAATTGATGGACACTAAGATTGATTCCATAGCTTTGCTATTGTGACTAGCTTTGATAAACATGGGAGCACAGTTATCCTTTGGACTTGTTAATTTCTTTTATTTTCAGTAGATATCCAGTAGTTGTATTGTTGTATAGAATGTTAATTTTATTTTTAATTTTTTGAGAAATTTTCATACTGTTTTCCATAGTGGCTGTACTAGTATACATTCCCACTGACAGTGTATGAGAGTTCACTAATCTCCATATCCTTCCCATCAGACATAATTCTTTTCTTTTGGGATTAGATGACAGTTCATTGGGGATGTGATTTGCATTTTTTTGATGGTTAGTGATGTTGAACATTTTTTATATAGCTGTTGGATATTTGTATGTCTTCTTTTGAAAAAAATGTCAATTCATGTTCTTTGCCCACTTTTCAATAAGATTATTTATTTCCTGTTGAACTGTTTGAGTTCCTTATATATTATGGATATTAGTCCCCATCAGATAAATAGTTTGAAAATATTTTCTCCAATTCAACAGAGTACCTCTTCACTATGTGGATTATTTTTTTTGTTGTGCAAACGTTTTTAGTTTAATTAAGTCTCATTTGTCTATTTTTGGTTTTGTTGCCAATGCTTTTGAAATCGTAATCATAAATTCTTTGCCTGGACCAAAGAATTTAGGTTTTCTTCTAGTATTTTTATAATTTCAGGCCTATATTTGTGCCTTTAATCCATTTTGAGTTGATTTTCACATACTTTGAGAGATAGAGGTCTAGTTTCATTTTTCTTCATGTGCATATACAATTTTCTCAGCACCGTTTATTGATGGGGATGTCCTTGCCCCAAAAGAGGATGTTACTTTTGTCAGAGATCATTTGACTATAAAATTCTGGCTTTAGGTCTGGGTTCTCAACTTTATTACATTGGTCTATTGGTCTATGTGTCTATTTTTATACCAATATGATGCTGTTTGGATTACTATAGCCTTCTAATATAATTTAAAGTCAGATAACGTGATGTCTCAGCTTTGTTCTTTTTGCTCATGATTGCATTGGATATGCTAATGATTTTGGTTCAATGTGAATTTTAGGATTTATTTTTTAATTCCATGAAGAATGGCCTTGGTATTTTGATGGGAATTACACTGTATTTGTAGATTGCTTTGAGTAATATGCTCATTTTTATGATATTGATACTTTTGATCCATGTCCACAGGATGTTTTTCCATTTATTTGTGTCATCTTCAAATTTTTTCAAAAGTGTCCTGTAGTTTTCCTTGTAGAAATCTTTCACTTTCTTGGTTAAATGAATTCTGAGATTTTTTTGGTAGCTATTGTAAACAATATTGCCTTCTTGATTTCTTTCTTGGCTAGATTATTACTAGTGTATAGAAATGCTACTGATTTTTGCACATAGATTTTGTAATCTGCAAATTTATCAAATTCATTTTTTAAATCTAATAATTTTTTAGTGGAGTCTTTTAGTTTATCTAGATATAAGATCGTATTTTCAGCAAAGAGAGATGGACAGTTTGACTTCCTCTTGTCCAATTTACATGCCTTTTATTTTTTCTTTTGCCTCATTGTTCTGGCTAGGACATCCATTACTATGTTGAATAGGAGTCATGAAAATTTTGGAAATCAAATATTTTATCTGTATGCAAAAAATATCAAAAATAAGAATAAAACAAAACTATCTTGATAGAAAACAATCTTTTCCAGACTAAAAAGTATAGATTTGATAAAATGTGTAGAAAAGACCAAGTGAAATAATGGGCCTTCTTCTATTCCAATTTCAATAGCATTCATTTCTTTCTCTTGTCTGATTGCTCCAACTAAGACTTCCAGTGCTATGTTGAATATCAGTGGTGTAGTGGGCATCCTTATCTTGTTCCTGTTCTTAGAGGAAGAGCTTCAATTTTTCTCCATTCACTATGATGCTAGCTGTGGGTTTGTCATACATGGCCTTTATGATTTTGAATTATGTTCCTTCTGTGACAAGTTTATTGAGGGTTTTTTCATGAAGGTAGGCTGAATTTTATTAATATTTTTCTCTGTGTCTATTGAGATGATCATCTGGTTTTTGTCCTTCATGTTGTTGATGTGATTTATCACATTTATTGATTTGCACATGTTCAAACTTACTTGCATTCCTGATATAAAACCCACTTGATTGTGGTATATTATCTTTTGGATGTGCTACTGAATTTGGTTTGCTAATATTTTCTTAATTTTTACATCTGTGTTCATCAGGGATATTGGCCTGTAGTTTTCTATTTTTGTTGTGTCCTTCTCTGGTTTTGGTATCAGGGTGATGCTGGTCTTGTAGAATATGTTAGGAACAGTTCCCTACTTCTTGATATTTTCAGAATTATTTCAAGAGAGTTGGTATTAGTTCTTCTCTGTATGTTTGGTAGATTTTGGCTATGAATCCATATGGTCCTCAACTATTCTTTGTTGGGAGACGTTTTATTACTGATTCAATCTTGCTACTCATCATTGATCTGTTCAAGTTTTCTATTTCTTCTTTTCTGAGTCGTGGTAGCTTGTATGTTTCCAGAAATGTATCCATTTCCTCTAAGTTTTCCAGTTTGTCAGTGTATAGTTTTTCATAATAGTTTCTGATGATCTTTTGTATTTCTGAGGTATTAGTTTAATGTCTCCTTTTTCATTTCTGATTTTGTTTATCTGGATATTCTCTCTTCTTGATTAGTCTAGCTAGAAGTTTATCCATTTTGTTTATCTTTCTGAATAACAAATATTTTGAGTCATTGATTCTTTCTATTTTTTAGTCACTACTTCATGTAGTTCTGTTCTGATGTTTACTGTGTGTTTATTATTTCTTTTCTTCTGTTAATTTTGAATGGATTGTTCTTGCTTTTCCAATTCCTTGAGGTGCATTGTTAGAGTGTTAATTTGTAGTTTTCTACTTTATTCCAACGTTTATTCTCAGTCTATATGTCTTTACTAAAAAGATGAGTTTCTTATAAACATCATATAATTTGATATGTTCTTTAATCCATTCAGTCATTTTAATCTTTTAAGTAGAGAATTTAGTTTGCTTATATCCAAGGGTATTATTGGCATATCACGCTTTGTTCCTATCATATTTTTAATTGTTTTCTGGTTGTTTTATATATTGTTTGTTCTTTTCTTTTCCTCTTTCCATCCTTATCATTTTAGTAGATTTCTGTAGTGACACCATTTTAGTCCTTTCTACTGATGGATCAGCTTAACCTCAGACTCCAGCAGGAATGATCAGGTGCCGATGGTTGTGAACTGAACTGTGCAATTTCCAGGTCCGTGGACAGCATACTTGAATTATGAGTGGATGGGAACCAAATGATAAATTTGTGCATAGGCCTCCTGATATTGTATTGAGGCAATGGCTGTGATAGGCAGAGTCAGGATGGGCCATAGGCCACCAGCAGAATGCTTGTGTCAGCAGTGGCAGCTATGCTACAGGCCTGCCACCAGGGAGGGCAGGGTACCTCTCAGCTGGAGCAGCATAGGGAGGTAGCTGTGGGTGTTACAGTTTATTCACGCCTTGATCCCACAGCAATCTGAAGCAATAACAGCAGTAGAATTTGTCCTAGGGGTACATGGGAGAGCCCAGTTTTCCCTCTTCCTTCTTGACTGAGGGACAGCAGTGGTGGAGTCAGCCTGGCCATGATATTATTTTTTTATTTAAATCAGGGACTAAGTGATAAATGTAAGTGGATATATCATAAATGCTTAAAGGTTTTCTTATTTCAATGAAGAGATTCAATATTCCTAAGCCATAACATATTCTGCTGAGCAATAGATCATCTCCAGTCAAGCAACCACATTAGTGTGGTTCATATTAAAAAATTAAAAAGAATATCTTATTTTCACACTGCTTATTATTTTCAAAACACATTTTGAAATTAGCTTTCTCAAACAAATGATATGATAATTCTGTAAGTAAAGGAAGTTAGTCTAATCATCATCACATAGGAATATATAAGACTTGGGAAAGCCAAACAACTTGACAATTAACAAAAGAAATAATCATCAGCATCTAGACTGAAAAATAAGTACTGTGATTTAAGTTCTCTACTCCTTATGCTTTTAAGAATCATACCATAACAAAAATGACATATGCATATGATAAAATAAAATACATGCTACTTTTAACTACAGATTAAGTGGAGATACCCTTTCATTCCCATATCCTAATAATATATGTGATTAAAATGACTAGGCATTGTTCAAATTGTTAATTTTAAAAGAAATACCTTCTTAAAGAGTTTGCAGTTTGTTTCTCTCAGTAAGCTATATTCCAAAAATGAAAATTGAATTGACCGATTCTAGTGATTCTCCTATCTTATGCTTCATATATATTTGTGAAATTTTCTCTTGCTTCTGATTATTCAAACCAAGCTTAATTTTGAGGCATGATATCTATTATATCTCTGGAGACTCAAATCAAATTATTTTATTGTAATATATTTTTTAAAAAACAAATTAGAGTATATATTTTTATTGAATAACAAAACAAAGATGCAAATGTAGGGAAAGTCTGCTGCAAAATTTGCTTCATTGAATCAAAACAAATAAGCATGCCTTTCGCATTTCCAAATTCTGTTTTAGGAATTGTTTTGTCACAGTTTATGGTGATTTAGAGAGTTGTAGTTCTATGACAACTATGTCTTCCTTTGGACCCAGACAATTATTTACTAGTAAGAGTGTTACTATGTCATCTTTAGTGATTTCCAATTTTATCTCTAACTGAAGGAGAGATGAATAAGAGTATATTTTAAAGCTGTTCATAGGCTCCCTGAATGATAACTAGTAAATATTGATTTTGTTTCATAAAGAAATGCTTCCCCAAGTGTTCTTCCTTTTCGAAGTTCTAAAAGCCTTAGAAAACTTGAGATCCTGTTTCTAAACCTTGCTTTTCACATAACCAATCTCAACCAGAAGTTGTTTGTTGAGCAAACAAATAACAAATAGCAAATACTATTTGCTTATCATAATACATTTTGAATTCATTAGGAGGTTAAAATACCTTAGGCAAATATAAAGTACAAGCATTAAAATACTTTAAAACACAAAGCAGTAATAGTAATAATAATAGAGTTTTAAAAATACCCCAATATTTTTCTTCAAGCCTGTAAAAATTTCTAATAGGCCTAAAGAAACCCAGACTTTAAAATAAGAATAATAGCAGTCTTTCCATATGTAATAGAGACAGAAGCCCTAGAATTTAGCCTAAAGTAAATGACTGCTGATTATAGAGTAAAAGGAAAAGTGTTCTCACTAAATCTTAACCCATTTGCAACTTCTCTTTAAATCTACTTTTCTAAATTTACTAGATGGATTTTTCATAAATGTTCTCTTAAGATCATGTTGTTTGAAGTTTGGACATATATTTAACATTATTCTGTGGATATTAGAAGAAAAATTTTTAAAAAGTAGAAAAGTCACAGAAATATACCTGATAAACAATTTGACAAAGATTATCTCCTGTGCGTTTCACTGTGGTTTATAAGAACTTTTCTAAACCTCTTCTACAATAACCGTCTTTGTCTGCTATTCAAGTATTGCTCTCATGCTCATTTTGGAATTTTCTTCTTCAAAACTTTATAGTAAATGTTTTAACTTTTTCCATGAAACAGTTAAGTAATAATACATTGGGATTAAGTAGCTTTTATTTTATTCTTTCAAATAGTAGTAATTCCAAAATTTTGGGAAAATATTCTGTTGTGACTAAATATTTAAAATGTGTGGTATTTTAATGAGAAAGAGAAACTTTTCTGAATCATCTAACATAATGCAAGCAACAGTTATACTGCATGTACATAAGAAGTTGTACCACAAGTGATATAATTATTACTTGATTGAGCATATATTATTTTGGTTATCTTTGTATACTCTAAGTATGACTTAAGATACATACTAAATAATTTATGGATTTCATATGTAAGCATTGTTTTAGCCTTGATGATCCCTCCCCCCATGACCACCACAAAAGTACAGAGATAAGGGTCTACACTCAGGCAGTTTGTCTTGAGAAGTGATCCTAGGAAACAGGAGCAAGAGTCTGACAACACAGAAACATGAGAGGGAAAGCCACCATTTTAGAGTTCAGCACAATTGTGGGCAAATGAATCTTGATCCTTTCAGAACATTGTGATGTTAATGCAGCTTAACATTTTTTGTCTTGATAATGGAAAACAACATCTATTCTAAGGCAATAGTTTCCCCATAACAGAGCTAACTGACTTGCCCCTCCAGCTCTCATTTGTCCAAGTGCCAGGTAGATTATTCCATACCCACTAAGCCTTTGAATTAGGAAAGCTCTAGGACAGTTCAGATATGATTACAGGTGAGGTGTTTTCATGTCACATCTGTAAATTACAATGGTTGAAGTAAAAGGTGAAAGGGAATGTGAGGCAGAGTGCAAAGCATACAGGATACTTAGGATGCATTGTAATGAAAGTCACAGATACCCTACTGGGTGATAGGTTTCTAAGGAATTATGAGGCCTGTTTTAAGAGCTTTGTAACTTAGCAAAGAGTTACATAAATGTGTATTGTTGTTTTCCAGGCTCTACCCTCTGTGCTTCCTTCAGCTTAATATTTCTGCAGCAGCATTCTGGTCATCTACTGAGAGACCTTATATACATCTACTTTAAAACAAGATAAAAGTTATTTTCCTTAGCCTAATATTAAACTTACCTGAAAATATGGCCCTAACCTACTTTACCAACCTATTTCTTACTTAGACAGCTGTCTCCGCTCTTTATTTTCCTTATTCATTCTGGAAGATGCAATTGAAATATCATATTCTCCATCAAATTGACTTAATGCTTATATGAATTGGGAAAATAAAAGGTAGTAACATGAGTGACTTGGGAAAAAAAATTCAATTTCAGTATCCTTCTGATGGTGGGTGAGTGATATTTTCAGCCACTTTAATAAGTGTAGAAGAGAAATAGAGAAAATGCCATTTTTCTCCTCCTGCTTCATAATTTTTCTCTTCCTAATAGATTCAGTACCTTCACTGACTTTCCTCACATATTTTTAATTTAGATAATCCATGTGGTCTTCATTGCTATTTTTCTTACAAAGAAATTTTAACAGATTTCTTGTTATTTCCAACAAAAACACATTAATTCTATAGAAAAAGTGCAATATGAAAAATTTCAACAAAATGTTTCTAGTACCTTTGGTTGAAAAACATAATTTCTCAATGAGATAATGAGATTTCCATATGCAATTTTCAGAGGCAACATTCAGCGTAGGCTGTTTAGATCTGGCTTATGATATATTTCAATCTTATAAATAAATAACAAAGTCATAAACCTTGGCTTGAACCACTATTTAAGGGCTTCAGAGAATTTGATTCACTGACATGGTATCATACACGATATCACATTGGATCAAGAGAACAACATTTAACAAAGGAGGTGCAGAATGTTGGAATGACCATGAAATGCACTGTTCTAGAATATAGCATATCACCCAGAAGGTAACAGGCTAATAGATACATAAAACAGACCTTTTAAGATGCAGTTGAGGCATCAACTTGTGAGATAACACACTATGAGAATTGGTCATCATTCTCCAGAAGGTAGTATACATACTAAAGTAATAAAATTACATAGTGCTGTGACCCCACTGAGTTGAACACATGGGTCCAAGAAATAAGAAGAGTCACATTGCTTACTATCATTGCCATTAATGCTTGCAAAATTGTGCTTCCCATCCATGCATATATAAACACTGCTAACTACAGGTCTTGGTTTCAGAGAAGGAATATTTTCATCAGAGAATATGAAGGTTTCCATTTAATTTCAATCATGGCTGCCTCCTGGTATTTTCCAGTTCCTTGAGACAAGATAAAAGCAGTCAAAGAAGGAATCATCATCTCCTGGATATAGTAATTGGCATGATCATTAGGGAGAGGTGGGGTGCTGTTATGCAGTGTGAGCAAGGAATAATATGTCTGATACCAAAGTGATCCACTAGGATGAGTCTTGGCACCTACTCAAGTTGGACATTAAATGTGCCAAGGTAGCAGTCACAAACTTAGAAAGGCAAGATGACAGTTCTGAGGATGCGAGGATGTGTGCTTCTGAGTCACACAAATGGTTAAGCCATCTAGTTTTATGTAATATACCATAGGTACTAACTTAGGGTGGAAAAAAATGTAGAATGAAGAAGATCTAGAATAATGTAGGGAGACGATTGGTTTCAGCTGGGGTAGGGGTAACAAGACCAGATGCAGAGGTAGAAGCCCTTCCTTTTCTAAGTTTACACAGGACAAAAACCAACTTAAATTCAGAAGAATGTTCCCAGATGGATGATTTTATTATATGCAGCAAATGGATCCTATATGAGCAATGGGTGAAATGCAGATGCTGTAATTTTCCATGCAGATCCCCCCCTTAGGACTGACGCACTTCTCCCAGCTGTCAAAAGGGTTATGTGCTTATGATTCACGTCTGGGTCCTTCCTCTGGAATTGTCTTTCACAGCCTCACCCAAAGATAAGACTTCCAGCCTTCATGCCCCAACTCCAACAGCCACACCCAATAACTAGTAAACTTGTGGCTGTACAAAGGCCTCTTCCTCCTGTTTCAACTAGCAACAACTCCCAAAGACCATCAACAAATCCAGAATTCCTTGTGCTCTCTTTACCCTCTGTCGAATTGTGCTCTCTCAGTCCCTCCTTAAGTGTTGTTGCCAAAAGTATTCTAAGCAAACTGTCTTCAGAAAACTCACTGTCTCAGAATGTTTCCCAGGAATACAAACTAATACAAACTTCTTACTAAAACATGCTGACAGTAGATGTTCATACTTGGCATATGTTCATCTCAAAGTTCAAAGTAATTCTTTCTCTCTGTCACATACACACACACACATTTAAAATGATCCATACACAGCTTCCTAATTCGGCTCCAAATAAATCTGCAACAACAAAACCTTCCCTTAATAGTTACAGCTTCATTCTATTAGAAATGTGGAGGGGTTTAAACATTCTGCACTGTTTCCTATATTCCTACAGATGCTTACACAGTTATTTATTAGAAGAATTGGACAATGGCGATTCAATTAACAGAACTACAAGAGTCAAGGTTTGGAATTGATAAGAGGCTAAATAAATAGTTAGTTGTAGTATGCTGATTTTAAGGTCATTTCAGGACCTTCAAATGGAAATTCAGGATGGAATTAATAGGAATATAAGAACAGAAATAACATTGATTTTTAACATAAATATATTACTAATTAGAGGCAAAAGATTTAAAAATGTGACTTTAGGGAGTTTTATTGAGCATAAAAACTATAAAGCATTGTGTTGGCTTCAAATAAAAGAAAGTCAATGCAATGAAAGGAAAGCAGGCTGGAACTGGGATTGTGCTTGTGGGCTCTTCCATTTGAAATAATAATAGATTATACACATGCAGGACATATTTACTAACTTCAAAAACTAATAATGTATGAGTGAATTTGAGTGTAAATTTTTGTAATCTAACAAAAGAGGAAAATAAATTGCTTTTTATCATCTCTTGCCTATTGGCATTTTCTGGACTCAAGCTTCATCTGACCTTTATCAAAATCATTATTATATGAGAATCATAACATATAAAGCATAGCCAACTTTTCAAAGAAGAAAAATATACTGGCCACAAAATAAATAATGGAAACTTACATTTTTCTTTTACCTTTGGGTTCCTCATAAATCTATATTTTAATATTAAGAAAACATAGAAGAAGAATGTTCTGTTTTCCTTTTGGACAAGATGATCTTGTTAAAGTTCACTTCAGCCTAGTGATTCACTTTAATATTATACAGAACGATGCTATTTATATAGTTCCTTTCATTCGCGTGACACATGCTTCCCCTACTCACAATCTATACAAAGGAATAGGATAACATATGGCAGTTCTTCAAATGTGTAGAGCTACATGATGGTTCTTCAGAGAGAAAAAAAAAATTCTCACAAAAATAACAACTGTTCAAAAGTAAAGGCTTAAAAATAGAAGTTGTAGGCGCTGTTTTTCAGTAAATAACAACAGTTACCCTTCTACCGTGTAATGATTTGAAATTATGTTTCTCTATAAGGTTGACTCACAATTGCCCCTGAGCAATCCTAAGTATGATCAATGGCAGAATCCAATCATGACAATGAAACGATTGTAGACAGTCATGACCAACTCAGGCAACCTTCTCTACTCCTACTGAGTTTTACCAATTGGGCCAAGATGAGAACCAAAACTGATCGTTGTAATTACATTTTTTTAGCCAGTTACATTTTTCAATTTTTAAGCCAGTTACATTGCTGTTCCCTCTATGTTCTACAGATAAGCAAATTTATATTTTACATATTTTATAGTGTTACTTATGGATAAAGAATACAGGTATTGGTTTCAAAAGATTTGAGCCTACCATTTATCAGCTCCAAAACCTTAGATTTCTCTTAATCATTATCAGCACAAATTTCCCAATTAGCATAGTGGTAATTATAAATTATCTACCTCATAGAGTTATTGTGATGATTATAAGTAACTGATCCTTGAAAGCTCTAACCCATGGCTTGGTCCATAGTAGGGAATGGAAAAATATTAATTATTTTTATTAATGCCATTATAATTTCTATTAGAAAAGCTATTTTAGTCAGGCAAAAATTATCTTTCACCAAACATAAGTGAAAATTTGTGATAGAATATAAATTGAAATTTTTAAAAGTTAAAAATTAGTTTTTCTTGGTCTTTGAAAATATACATTTTTGAAATTAATATGACATTGATACATTGTCAGTTTGAAAGTTCTATAGCTAATAGCTCACATTAAAATCATGAAAACCTAATTCCACAGAATATAAATCATATTTAAATATTCACAAATAATTTATTTCTCTAAGCTTTCAGAAATATGTAACTTCATTTGTATTGCTTTATTGTTTTGTCTTTTACATTATAATAATTTTATTTCACAGATGAACATTAATTGGAGATTTCTGTGGAAAATGTTGAACGTGTTCCTAGGATAATTACTTATTATGATAAATTTTATGTCTATAGTTTTGTATTATCCTTACATTTATTTTGTTGATAGAAAATACAATTAGCTTGCTTAAGTACCATTTCAGCACCAGAGCCTTTTTTGCCCAAACATCAAGTTTTCTTTGAAAATATTGTTTCTACTAAATAAGTTTTGTTCCTAAAAATTGTCTGCATGTGACATAGGATTACAGAGGGCAAAAATAATTTTGAAGGCTATTCGTGGCATATCAACATATAAGCATTTTCATCTCATTTTGACTCATTAACTATCTGAGAAAGATGAGAGAGGAATTCCAAAGGCATTTAAAAATATCGACTGTAACAGAAATATTAATATTAGGCTGTACATTTAAAGAAGAACAAAATAATATTAAGAATTAGCTAAGGATAATTCAGTATATTTGCCCAACTCTCAGCTACAAACACTCAACCCTGGACTTTGTGGGCAGAGAGTAGATAAGAAAGCAGAAAATAAATAGAGAAAAGCCTCAGTATAGAATCGACTATCAACGAGAGGGTCTAGTCATCTGCGATAGCAGAGCATCTCCCTGAAGATGACAACACTATAATCCCTGAAAGCCGTGCATATATTATGCTACATGTCAAAATGTTGATTTACTTAAGGTTACAAATCTTGAGCTATAGCAACCAACTCTAGTAAGTGTTTTTTAGAAAAAAGAAATAAATTCAATATACCCTTGAATTATACAATAAATACATTTCTGCAAGTTTAGTTTACAGTATAATTGGCAAAATATACAAGAGATTTATGTTTTATACCCAAACATTATAGTGTTTTTGTTTGTTTGTTTGTTTGTTTTTGTTTTACCTAAATGACTTTCTGGAGAGATACTTTAGAAGATCAGGCAGGAAGGATATCGTACAATTCTTGATTACATATAAGTGATTCTTGTATTGAACTATATCTAGCAAAATCGGCCTTATCCAGGAAAGACACTAAATATCTCCAATCACTGTGATAACTAAAAATGTGCCATGACCTCATTTTCCAAAATATTTCTTGGGAATCAGGACTGTGTCAGATGAAAATCACACACGTAAGCAATGAAAGAGCCACACACACACACACAAGATCCATATCTATAATAAAATAATACAAAATAAATACTTATATTTGAGAAACACTACCAAATCAAATTAGTCTTCTTCCATATGAAAACCTGTATTCATGTTTATGGATCAGAGTGTTAAATTGAATGATCTAAGATGAACTGCTTTAAGGTTAATAATCTTGCAAAGTGGTCCATATTCCAATCTATTTCAGGAATTGTGAACTTCTGTCTAAAAAGCCAAAACTGACTGGATCTTAGAAATGTTTTTATTTGTCCAGAATGTGCTGAAACAAGTGAATTTGAATATATGTCTTTAGTTAGCCATTAGCTTCTATCTTCACATATTCAGTTTTTTGTATGTTCATTTTGTGCCCTCTGAAGGCATTTAAGATACTACCTTTGCAATTCAGGTCAAAGAGCATATTTATTATATCATTATTTTGTTCCTTTTATTTCCTTTAGGGTTTTCGTAAGGATTTAATGAGATTATACATGTTCACAACGCCTGAACACAAAGTGAGTGAGCATTGGCTATCTGTGTAGTGATAGTTATTATAATTAATGTTTCAGCATATATATATCCTGTCAGTTCTTAAAACAAAATGAACTTTTTATTGATCATCTTTGGTCACTTGAAAAAATAATTGGGGTTATTTTTAGTGTAGTCATTTGCTGGTGGTATAATCCTGCATTTTTTTTCTCCTTAGATAATTTCAATTTAATGAGGCTCTTGATGTTTTGGATATTTTCAAGACAATTTTAAGTCATAATGTTCAATTCATCAGATTTATGTTGTTTTTTTTTTATGTGCATTAGCTTTCCTGCTTCCTTGGATCTCTTGAAAATACCATCATGATGGTAACTGGCTTACTGTATTTCACTTTGTGTGATCACTATGTCTTTTTGATTGTCTACTTACTTTATTTAGCAAGCCTACTGATTACTGTTTGTGATGATATTCACTAAACACAAAAGTAGACTTTAGTGTATTAAGTGTGGCCGAGTTACATCCCTAGTAGAATCTAGCAAAATCCTTTTCTGTAACCACATATTTGATAATGTATAATTTACCCAATCTTTAGTTCATTGCTGTTGTCATTGGCCTTTGTGCCTTTCCTGTCTGTATTATATGTTCATGTACTCTCAGAAAGTGAACCAACTGTCTGCTGGAATTCAGCCATTTCACTGACGCAAGTGATCTTTACACACACGTGCACACACACACATACACACACACCACGAACAAACAAACCGTTTTCTTTTTCTGATAATGACTTTCTTCCAAATCTCCTGTTCAATCTTTAAAAACGTCATGGCAATCTATGCAGGTACCTCATTCTCATAGTCTTTCATCTTCTGTAAGGAGAACTATGTGAACAACAGAGTTAATTTGACAGTAGATATTTGGTATTTTTCCTTTTTTTTTTTCCTTTTGTTTCCTCATAGGTCATGATGCTTTGTCAGACATGAAAATTGTGCACTGATTTCTGCTGGTCATGTTTCTCCTAGTTTCTTCTCCCTTGGAGAAAAGTTTTCAATTCCTCTCTCTGGTTCGAGAGATTATCAATGTGGGTTTTTATATGCCTCAATTGTTTCAGATAGACTAGAATCTTTTTATTGAGATGTCTTGTTATCAGCAAGCTTTTGCTTTTTTCTCTCCATTTCCCTTCCTCCAATATCTTATTACTCTTAAACTTTTGCCTCAGAAGCTCTACCTTGAAAGTTTTAGTCAGATACTCTAATCCCAGTAATTATTCCTGATTGGCTGTGCACAACTGCTGGGGAGAATCCTCCAATCCAGTTACGTTTTCCTAAACTCAGCAGTACACAGCGGCAAGCTAGACATCTTGCTGGAGTCCTGGAGGTCATACAATCAGTCAATTCTCCTTCACCTCAAACCCTTTCACCAAGTTTTCTGCCACTTAACTTCTGTTAAAGTGGATTATTTCTGTTACAGCTGTCACAGCTGCTGCCTTGAATCTTGACTGTGTCTCTGCCCTCTGCTAGAGCTGCCCTTAAGTGGGACCAGTCCTGGCTCACCACGTTCCCTGATGGTAGCTTCAGCTCAGATGGGTTTCCCAACCCTTATCCTTTACTACACAGGCACTGTGAGTTCTGCCCAGCCACAACACAGCTGGGCCCAGCACGCTACTTTTTTGTGTAGTTCAGAGAGATCATAAATAAGCTAATATTTGGTTCCAAGAAATCAACAAAAAACATTGTTTTGTTCTGATGTCTGTTGGTTTGCTTTGCCTGCTATGTTTGGGAAGGAAAGTCATCAGGCTGAAATGGAATAGTGGAAAAGGGAATCTAACTGGAAGCGTGAGACCTGCATTCCAGCTCACTGTCTTAGGTAAGGTGCCCTGCAAAACAGAAGTTTCATACATTATTGTGTAGATTTCTAACGTTTTAATATTTGTTTGATTACTAATTCATATGATTGGATATTTTCAACATGAGATATTTAAAAATTCATATAACAAGAATTTTATATTTAAAAATTTTTGTATGCCTTGGGCAAAATCATGAATTTCTGAAAACATTGAGAAATTGTACAGTACAACAAACTGCAGCACCTTTGTTAAAAATCAGCAGTTTTTTATGGCTTGTGATAGCAAGCTGGATTCCAAAGGAAAATAGTCCACAGACGTCACATATCTAAAACTAAGATAATGCTGAGTGACAGTTTGATTAGGATTTCCTATATGCAAGGAAAGAGGAAAAGGTGTATTATTTTGGGCAGAAGTAATTAAACCTCACTTAGTGTTTCTGTTCAAGGTCTGTGAAAGGGTATTCGTGTTATTAGAACAAAAGAAAAAGAGCACTAGGCAGAGATTAATGTCATCTCCAATTTTGTGATTGTTGTAAGAAACATAACCATACAGCTGAGCAGCCATGCTGTAGACTATGCATAGGTATTAAAATTACTGTTGTAATGAAATATACCTCTGTGACCCAAATCTGGGAATTTTATAGCAAACACTTTGTTGCTGGGCTGAGTTTAAGAATGGTCCACAGCAAAACACCAATGTTCTTATTCTGTGCATTTTCAAAATCAGCTCACTTGCTCTACTTGTATTTTCCTTAACTCTATTGATTCTGCTTTGTGTGACTGTTTTCTTGTTAGATGTTAGATGACAGATGATATCTGTGAGATGACAACCTGTTTGAGGGATGATCTATATAATTTGTTCTTTCTTTGATTAATACATAGTATAAGAGTTTATTAAGATATTTCATGTTTTTAAACAAAATAAACAGCATATTTAAGTTTATCTGAAGTATTAAATTATATACATATGTAGTATTATTCTGAGTGTTGGTTTAATACATATAGTTATCCATGAACATAAAACCCATTTATGAAATATTATAACTTCTATATTTCCCAAATAATAATGTCACATTTTCTTTGCACATGTTAGTTTTTCATTTGCCTATAATTGGAATGAATGTACAATTCATTGTTCACACTGGAAATGAAAATTTAAGAACAAAGAGGAGAGAAATCACTACTATCTCAGATAGCTGGGATCTAGCATAACCCTAAATATAAAAAATGTCATATTTTTGATCAAGTATGCACTCATCATCTTAAGGATTTTCCATGACCATCTATATAAAATAGAATTTTCCAAAGCTAAGGTCTATTTTTTAGGCTTTCTATTTCCTTTCTTTATAATAATAGCAAATACATATTGCAATATAACTGACCTGTAAAGAACAGTTCTAAGTGTTTTATATATATTATTTAATATAAAAACGTTGAGAAAGATATTATTTCTGTTATTTACAAACTGAGAAATAGAAATACTCAGAGGTTTAGTAATGTGTCCAATGTCTCACAGTAAGTGGAGAGTTGAGGGTATGGGGCGTGGGGTGCTAGGCAGACTGTCTCCGGAATTTGTGCTCCATAAAACCATACAAAATTTTTTCTCCTTTCATGCAACTTATTGCCATTTGACATACTGTGTGTGTGTGTAATTATTTTCTCTCTTTACAAGAGGCTTGGAGCTTTATAGAATATAGACTTAGCTTTTGTAAAAAAAAAATTTAAAACTTATTTATAAATATCATACTTGATAGCAGAATAATGGGAAGATAGACATTGAACCTGTTTACTAAGAATTCAATACAAAATTGAAGCCTAACTGTAGATATAGACCTAACAAGATGAAGCAGATTGAGCAGGGATAGTTTGCAATGGAAAATGAAGCCATGTTGGGATCAGAATTTTGTTTTCTGTCATCTCTAGGCAGACGGTGTGTAAATCACATGCACGGGTGAAAAGATGCTGCTTGATGTATTGATTATACAACTATCAAATAGATTTTGGTGGAAAATCTATATTGAGATTTTTGAAAGATAAAATACCAAATTAAAATGAAAATAAAATTAAAATTTAACCAGTTTGAATGCTTTGCAAACTGTAATAATCTATAACATTTTTTATGAATTTCAGAACAATGTTTATTGAAGATAGAAATATTAGAATTGTAATAAGTTACCTTAAATTTACAATGCAACAACTTCACAAATTCACAATAAAGCAACTTGAATTGCATTTATTGAAGGTCATATATACATCGTGATAAATGTGGACATATGCATACACCTGTGATACTATCTTTGCAACCAAGGTACTAAACATATCCATCACTTCCAAAAATTTTCTTTTGTTTGTTTCTGAATTTTGTGGTTTTGTGTTTGTTTTTCATTTTGTAAGAATACAACGTAAATTCACTCTTCTTAACAGACTTTGAAGTGTACAATACAATATTGCTAATTATAGCTATTGTGTTGTACATCAGATCTGTAGAATTTATTCATCTTGCATAACATAGACTTCATACCCCTGCAAAACAATTCCACATCTTCCCCTCCCCTCAGCTCAGGCAACAAACATTGTCTATTCTCTGCTTCTATGAGTTTGACTATTTTATTTACCTCATACAAATGGAATCATGTAATATTTGACTTTTTTGACTGGCGTATCTCACTTTTGCTAATGTTCTATATGTTCACCCATGTTACTGCAGATGACAAAATTTCCTTTTATTTAATTGAAAAAAATTATGGGGTACAAGTGGTTTTGTTACATGGATGAATCCTATCATGCTGAAGTTAGGGCTTTCATTATACCAGTCACCAGAAAAGTGTACATCGGACTTGATAGGTAGATTTTAACCCTCACTCCCTCCCCTTCTTAGTTTTCAATGTTCATTACAACATTTTATGACCATACATATCTCTCTCCTTGAGTCCCCACTTATAAGTGAGAACATGTGGTATCTGTTTTTCCATTCCTGAGATACTTCACTTAGGATAATGGTCTCCAGTTCCATCCAATTTGCTACAAAAACATTATTTCATTCCTTTATTATGGCTGAGTAGTACTCCATGGTGTGTGTTTGTGTGTGTGTGTGTGTGTGTGTGTGTGTGTGTGTGTGTGTATCCCCACATTTTCTTTATCCACTCATCAGTTGATGGGCACTTAGGATGGTAACATATATTTGAAATTGTGAGTTGTGCTGTGATAAACATTTGGGTGCTGGTGTCTCTTTTTTACAAATTGACTTCTTTTCCTTTAGGTATATACCCATTAGTAGGACTGCTGGATCAAATGACAGGTCTAGTTTTAGTTCTCTGATGAATCTCCACACTGCTTTCCATAGCAGTTTTACTAGTTCACATTCCCACCAACAGTGTATAAGCATTTTCTTTTCACTATATGTGCACCAACATCTATTGTTTTTTGACTTTATAATAATGACAATTCTGATATGGGTAATGTGAAATCTCCTTGTGGTTTTAATTTGCATTTTCCTGATAATTAGTAATGTTGGCATTTTTCCATATGTTTTTTGGCCATTTGTCTATATCTTTTGAGAAAAATCTGTTCATATTAATATCATTTGCTTGCTTTTTGGTAGGGTCATTTGGTTTTTCCTTGCTGATTTATTTGAGTTCTTTGTAAATTATAACTATTAGCCCTTTTTCAGATATATAGTTTGTGAGTATTTTCTCCCATTCTGAAGGCTGTCTGTTTACTCTGTAGGTTACTTCCTTTGTTGTGTAGAAACTTTTAAATTTCATTTAAGTCCCATTTATTTATTTTTATTGTTGCTGTATTTGCTTTTGGAGTCTTTCTCATAAATTATTTCCCTAGGCCAATGTCTAGAAGAGTTTTTTTCTGCAGTTTTTATGGTTTCAGGTTTTACATTTAAATCTTTAAGCCATTTTAAGTTAATTTTTTATATGATGAGAAATAGGGATCCAGTTTCATTCTTCTGCATGTGACTATCCAGTTTTCCCAGCACAATTTATTGAATAGGAAGTCTTTTCCCAGTGTATATTTTTGTCTGCTTTCTCAATAATCAGTTGGTATTTGGTATATGGCTTTATTTTGGGGTTCTCTATTCTGTTCCATTGGTCTATGAGTCTACCTTTATACCAATACCTTGCTGTTGTTTACCTCACAATAGTATGAAGCCAAGTAATATAATGCCTCCAGATTTGTTCTTTTTGTTTAAGATAACTTTGGCTATTTGAGCTCTTTTCCAGTTCCATAAAAAATCTAGAATTATTTTTTCTGAAACTGTGAAAAATGTTGTTGATATTTTGATGGGAATTGCATCAAATCTGTAAATCACTTTGGGAAGTATGCATATAAATTCAGTAAAGTCTTAGGTTACAAAACCAAAGTATACACATCAATAGCATTTCTGTATGCTAATAAAAATCAAGCCGAGAATCGAATGAAGAACTTAGTACCATTTACAATCACTGCAAAAAAAAAAAAAAATACCTAAGAACAAACTTAATCAAGGAAGTGAAAGCTCTCTATGAGGAGAACTAAAGGACACAGATGAAAGAAATGAAAGATGACCCAAACAAATGAAAAACCATCCATGCTCATGGAATGGAAGGATCAACATTGTTCAAAAGGATTTTTTTTCTTAAAGGCTGAATTATATTCCATTATATGTATTTATCACAATTTCCTCATTCATTCATTTGCTGATGGACATTTAAGTTGTGAAAGGTGCTCAATTTAAAAAGTATTTTCTAATCAGGGAAATGTAGGTGAAAACAACAAGGTGATATCACTTCACACCTGTTAGGATGGTTATTATCAAAAAACAAAACAACAAAAGGATAAAATGTATTGATGAGAATGTAGAGAAATTAGAAATCTTAATCACTTTGGTGAAAATGTAGAATGGTATAGCCACTATTGAAAACAAAAAGTTAAAAATATAACTATCGTATGATCTAGCCATCCAACTTCTGGGATCTAAAAGATTGGAAATTAGAACCTTGAAAAGATATCTGTGCTCCTATGTTCATTGCAGCATTATTCACAATATTCAATATGTAGAAACAACCAACAGTATCTTCATTAATGTAGCTTTAGAGTAAGGCTTGAAATCAGTTAGAGTGAGTTCTCCATTTGTGCTTTAAAAAAATCATTATGATTATTCCAGGTCCTTTGCATTTCTATATAAATAGTGGAGTCAATTTCTGTCAAAAATACTCGGTATTTTCATTGGGTCTATATTAAAATATAGGTCAGCTTGAGAACTGATATATGAACTATATTGAATTTTCTGATCAATGACCATTTAGGTTTTGTTTATTTAGACAGTGTTTTATAGTTTTTAGTATACCAATCTTGCAAATATGTTATTGGACTTATTGCTAAATATTTCAAAATTTTGACATTATTTTAAGTAGTAATTTTGTTTCAATTTCATTTTCCAATTGCCTTTGCCAGTAAATAGAAAATATTTTTCTGTTTGATACTCTGTCCTGGGACCTTACTATACTTATTAGGTAAAGAAACTCTTTTTTAGTTTTAATATAATAATACATAGATGATCATGTAGTCTATGAAAAAGGAAAGGTTTATTTAATTTTATGTAATCTGTTTGCATTTCTTTTACTTGCCTTATTTCAATGCCTGAGACTTCCAGTACAAAATTAAATAGAAATAAGAGAGAACAAATATCCTTATATTTTTCCCTGATATTTGGAAGAAAAGCATTTAGTTTTCAACAATAAATATGATGCTGGCTGTAGATTTTCTATAGATGTGCTTAATCAGATTGAGAAAATTTTCCTAATCATAGTTTTCTAAACATATTTATCATTACTAGGTGTTAAACTTTGTCAGGTGAGTTTATTGCATCTATTATAATGATTATAAAATTTAAATATTTTAATTATTAGAATCATGTTAATTTTAAATTGTTCAGTCAATTTTGTATTACTAAGATAGACTCCATTTGCTCATGTTACATTATATTTTACTGTAGTGTTGGATTCAAATTTGCTATTATGTAGTTCAGGGATTTTTCATCTATATTCATATGAAATATTGACCTGTAGTTTTCTTTCTTTATATGTCTTTGGTATTGTGAATGTCATAAAATGAATTGAAGTTGTTTTCTCCTATTATGTTTTCTGGAAGAATTTCTATAAACTTACATTATTTCTCCATTATATAAATGTATTGTAGAATTCACCAGCAAGTCATCTAGGATGGATGGCGAAATCTTTGTGTGAAGGTTCGTAAACTACAAATTCCATTTCTTTAATATTATGTAGCTATTCAGATTATGTATTTCTTCTTGAGTACACTTTTATAGTGTGTATTTTCACAGAATTTGTATATTTCATCTAGCTTGTCAAATTTATTAACATAAAATTGTTCATAATATTTATTTCTTTCAGTCCCTGTAATATCTTTACTGGATTTTATTCTTTCATTGTTCCTGTTGTTTTGTTGTGCTTCTTCTCTGTCTCTGTCTTTAATTTGCCTTGGAGTTAGGGTCTATCAATTTTATTAATATTTTAAAAACTTGCTATTGTCTTCATTGATTTTTTTCTCTTCTGTTTTTATATTTTTTGTTTTTATTTTTCTGGGTTGACATCCACTCCTATGTTGATGGACAATTTTGCTTACTTTGGGTTTAACATGCTTTTCTTCTTCTAGTCTATTAATGATGGAAACTTAGGTCTTAATTCGAGATATTTCTTCTGTTATAAGCAATTTATCTTATGAATTTGTTTCTAAGTATTTCTTTAATTCCATCTTGCAGATTTTGATATATTTCACACTCATTTCATTCACTTAAAGGCGTTCTCTAATTGCCCTTCTGATTTCTTCTTTGTGCCATGGGTTGTTTGGAAGTATATTGTTTAGTTTACTAATATTTGAAGAACTTCTAGCTATTTCTGTTTGTTTTGGTCAGATCACATTTTGTACCCTTTTAAACTTTTGAAATTCTTATTTTATGGTTCAAAATATGATTTGCCTTATGAAATGTTCTCTGTGCTTTTTAAATAATATGTATTCTACTGTTTGGTGGAGTGTTCTATAAATGCCAATTAAGTCAATTTGGCCTATAATATTTCTCAAGTTTCATGTATCGTCATGATTTTCTACTCACTTGTTCCACGAATTAGTGAATGATGATTGTTTAAGATCCAATTGTAATTGCAAATATATTTATTTCTCCCTTTACTTACATTCATTTTACTTCATTGATTATGAAGGAATTTGTTATTATGTTCATAGATATTTAGGATTGTTATGTCCTCTTGATGACTTAGCCACTTCATCGTTATGAAATGTCCTCCTTTATCCTTGATCATAAGGTTTATTTCAAAATCTAATTTTTCTTATATTAACATAGCCATGCCAATTTTTTGTGATTAGTGTTTATATGGTATATTGTTTTCCTTTTATTTATCATCTTGATGTCTCTAGTGGAGACACTTTAAGGTGACCCTGAGTAAGTCATACCCTTACATAATTTTTTTTTTCTTGAGTGTGGTCAATTTCATTCTAATTAATAGAATAGGTGATAGGATGTCACTCCCTTGATTAGGTTATGTTATATAAGTCTTCATTTTAGTTGGCTAGAGAGGGAAAGACACTTGTTGACCTTGAGGAAATAAGCTGCCTTGTTGTGAGAGGACATGTGAGAAAGCCCCTGGCATGAAACTAAGAACAATCTCTAATAACTGAGAGCCATCAAGTAAACAGACTTCAGTCTTATAACCATAAGAAGATGAATTCTGCCAACAATCTAAATGAGGTGGAAGAAGATTATCCCCAGTGAAGCCTATAGAAAAGAACACAGCCTGGTTGACACCTTGATTGTAGCCTTGGGAGATACTAAACAGAAAACCCAGCTATGCTGAGCTCTTAACTCCTGATCCATGGAAATTGTGTGACAATTGTGTTGTTGTAAATTCCTAAGTTTGTATTCATTTAAAATATACAATATAAAACTAAAAAAGTGCAGTTATGTGTAGAAGTGTTTTTCTGTGTATTTTTTCTTCGGATATAGCATTACTTTTTTATCTAGTCTGACAATTTTTGACTTTTAATTGGAATATTTAGACCATTTATGTGGTGATTTTTAGTAAATTTTGCTTGAAGCTACCGTTTTATTTTCTTAGTCATATTTTTTACTTTGTTCATTTGTTCCTCTTTTCCTGCCCTCTTTTAGTAGAATATTTTTATGATAGCATTTTATTTTAACTATTAGCTTCTTAGTGGAATTTTCTTTTATTATTTAGGATTTTAATATGCATTGTTAACTTGTCATAATCTATCTTTAAATATTATCATATTTCTTCACGTATACTACAAAACCTTCCAACAGCATACTTCAATTTCTTATCTTCTATTTTGTATCCTACTCTGTTATTTTTCATAATGGATTAACTCTGCAGTCCATTGTTATCATTACTCTGCCTTATACAGTCAGTGAGTCTTCTAATATGATGAAAAAAATAAAAAATTTGAGAAAAGTTAATATTGACCAACATATTTAACATTTTTGGTGCTCTTCAGTCTTTTTCATAAATCTAAATCTTCACCCAATAACTTTTTCCTTGAGGGTCACAACCTTCAACACTTCTTGCAGTGCAGGTGTTTAAGGTATTTATGTGAAACTCAGCTTTCATTTACCTAACAGTATCTTTATTTTGTCATACTTTTTTTTTGCTTCAGAATATTATGTAGGCATAAATGTTTTAGTTACATAAATTGCTTTTATACTGCTTAAGTCAAAGTTATAAGGGTTCCCATAACCCAGATAGTGTACATTGTACCTGTCAGATATGATTTCACCCACCCCGTGTCCCCTCCTCCCCACCCACCTGCTTGACTTCCCCTGAGTTTTACTTCCATCTGTACACGTGAGTGCTGATTGGTTAGTTCCAATTTAATAGTGAATACATGTGGTGTTTTTTTAATCCATTCTTGCTATATTTCACTTAGGAGGATGATCTTCAGTTCCATCGAGATTGTTGCAGAAGATATTAATACATTTTTATGGCTGAGTAGTACTCCATGGTATACATATACCACATTTTATTAATACACTCATGAACTGATGGGCACTTGTGTTGGTTCCGCATCTTTGTGATTGTTAATTGTGCTGCAATAAACATTTGAGTGCGAGCGGTTTTTTTTTTTTTTTTTGATAAAATGATTTTTTTTCCCTTTAGGTAAATACCCTGTAGTGGCATTGCTGGATCAAATGGTAGGTCTATTTTGAGATCGTTGAGGAATCTCCACACTATTTTCCATAGAGGTTGTACTAGTTTGCAGTCCCACCAACAGTGTATAAGTGTTCCTTTCTCTCCATATCCACCTCAGCATGTATTGTTTTTGGATTTTTTGATAAAAGCCATTTACACTGGAGTTAGATGATCTCTCATTGTGGTTTTTGTTTGCATTTCCCTGATGATTAGTGAAATTGAACATTTTTTCATATGTCTATTGGCCATTAGTCTATCTTCATTTGAAAAACTTCTGTTCATGTCTTTTGTCTACTTTTTAATGGGATTGTTTGATTTTTTCTTGCTGATTTGCTGAAGTTCTTTGTAGCTTCTGGTTATTAGTCCTTTATCAGATGTATAGCATGCATATGTTTTCTCCCAATCTGTAGGTTGTCTATTCACTCTGTTAATAGCTTCCTTGGTTGTACAGAAGTTTTTTTTTTTTTTAATTTAATTAAGACCCATTTATTAATTTTTGTTGTAGCTGTGATTGCCTTTGAGGTCTTCTTCATAAATTCTTTACCTAGGCCAATATCTAGAGAAGTTTTTCCAACCTCTTCTTCTAGAATTCTTATGGTTTCATGTCTTGGATTTAAGTCTGTCATCCATCTTGAATTAATTTTTGTGATGGTGAAAGATTTGGATACTGTTTCAGTTTTCTACATGTGGCTATTCAACTTTCCCAGCACCATTTATTAAATAGAGATTCTTTTTCCCAGTGTATATTGTCTGCTTTGTCAAAATTCAGATGGCAATATATTCATGGTTTTATTATATCTGAGCACTACGTTCTGTTCCATTGGTGTATGTCTCTATTTTTGTGCCAGTACCATGCTGTTTTGGTCACTGTAGCCTTATAGCATATCTTGAAGTCTGATAAAGTGATGCCTCCAGGTTTATTCCTTTCACTTAAGGTTGCTTTGGATATTTGATCTTTTTTCTGTTTCCAAATGAAATGTAGAATTATTTATTTCTAGACCTACAAATAATGACATTGATATTTTGATGGGGATTTCATTTAATCTGTAAATTACTTTGGGTAGTACAGATATTTTAACAATATTGATTCTGCTGATCCCTGAGCATGATATATTTTTCCATTTGTTTATATTATCTGAAATTTCCTTCCTCAGTGATTTGTAGTTCTCTTTGTAGAGATTTTTTGCCTCCTTGGTTAAATATATTCCTAGGTATTTATATTCTTTGTAGATGTTATGAAAGGTGTCCAGTCTTTGATTTGATTGTTAGCTTGACTGTTGTTGGTATATAGAAATGCTACTGATTTGTGTACATTGATTTTGTAACCTGAGACTTTGTTGAATGTATTTATCAATTCCAAGATTCTCTTGGTGGATTCTTCAGTTTTTTCTAGATATAAGATCATATCATCAACAAAGAGCAATAGTTTGATCACCTCTTTCCACATTTGGATACACTTAATTTCCTTCTTCTTCTGCCTTATTGCTCTAGTTAAAAGTTCCAGCATTATGTTGAATAGAACTGGTGACAGCAAGCATCCTTGTCTTGATCTAGTTCTAAGCGGGAATGTTTTCAACTTTTCCCCATTCAGTATCATGTTGGCTGTGGGTTTGTAGTATATGGTTTATACAATTTTTAGATATGTTCTATTTATGCCTATTTTGTTAAGAGTTTTTGTCATAAAACCATGCTGAATTTTTACAGGATTTTGTCAGGATTTTTACAGGATTTGATATAGAATTCTATGTTAGCAGTTTCTGTGCTTTTTTTCATCAATCCAATCACATCCTTCTAAAGTTTATTCTGGATGGCGTTATTTTGGCAGAGAAATCAACCCTCATGTTTATCCTTGTTTCCTGTATACAATGTGGGATTTTTCTTTACTTTATAATTGTCTCTTAATCACTGGTTTTGTACAATTTGACTGTGATGTGCTTTGATTTTATTTTCTTCATGTTTATTTTGCTTGGAATTTTTTTTAATTTCTTGAAAATGTAGGTTCATAATACTTTAAATATCTTTTTAATGATTTCTTCACATATATTTGTAGTTCCCTTCTCCAAATACTTCTATTTCATGTTTGATATTATTGTCTAGGTAAGTGAGGTTCTTTCTGCATTATTCTTCATATATTTTATTTCTGTTTTTAATAGTTTCATTTGTATGTCTTCAAGTTTACTTTTCTTTCTTCTGATTTCATCTTCTATGAGATTCACCTTTATTTTACTAAATCCAATTTAATAATATTTAATTTTCACTATAATTGGATGAATGTAGTATAATATAAAGAGTATAGTCCCCCTGGTTCTTCAAAGAGTGATTCTAAATCATCATTTATCATGAATATGTAAATAATAATTAGTTAAGTAATGTATCCATTGATTACAGTTTCTTCCTTATGGTTAATATTCATGCACTTGTGTTATTAATTTGCATTTCCCTGATGGTGACATTAAACAGTTTTTCATATGATTATTGGCCATTTGCGGTGAGCACACATGTGCACAGAGGAATGTAAAATATAGTGGAAATCAAGCAGGGGGAAGCTGGGAGAAGGGGTAGGGTAAAATTCTACCTAATGGGTACAATGAATACGTTCAGGGCTGGGACTCAAGCATTACAAAATTGATCCATATAACTAAAAACATCTGTACCCCCATAATACTTTGAAATAAAAAAAGAAATTTTATATACTAAATATTTATATCCCCTTAAAATTCACATGTTAAAATCTAATGCCCAATGTGATGGTATTTGGAGGTGGGGCCTCTAGGACTTCATTAGGTCATGACTCTAGAGTCCTCCATGAATGGTATTAGTGCCCTTGTAAAAAAGGCTCCAGAAAGCTTTTTTGTTCCTTCTGCCATATGAGGACACGACAAGAAGATGTCTTTGAATATGAACCATTTAGAGGGCCTCACCAGACACAGCATCTGCTGGCAACTTTATCTTGAACTTTCCTGTCTCCAAAACTGTGATAAATAAATGTTTGCTGTTTAAGCCACCTAGGCTATAGTATTATATTTAGATATATTAATAGCAGCACAAATATCCTAAGGCAGAGACTATTCAGGTTTCCTGGGTATAACTGTCCCATGGATTTGCTCTTGGGAGTTTATATGAGGTCTTTTGAGGGAATCATTATCCTATAAAGTCGGAAAAGAAAAAGTTCCCTGGTCTTTTATTTGGGGGAGTGAGGGGTGGGGACAGATAGTCCTAAGTGTACCTGCTAAATTATAGCAGGTTTGTGATCATATGGGTTTATTAGATGCATATAACAAGGCAAAAATGTGTGCTTTTGCCTCCTATAATAATAATGTAGGTATTTGAGTTGGTGACAAAAATTAGGTATGATTTCAAATTCTTAGGCTCATGAATGGAATCTTATTTACATTAAGGTAAAAGCACAGACTGGTCTTTTAGAAAGCATTGAGGTTGAAGGATGATAGATACTTTTGAAATCTACAGAGAAAAGCTAAAGGTCCTATGTTAACACACAGGATGTCCTTAAACTAAGTTTAGAAATTTGGAGGAAACTAGAGGCTTCAGAGGAAAAAGAGCACATAAACAGCAATCAGAAGTAGCACCGTAAGATTGTGCTGTGAGTTGAGTGAGGGAATGCCGTAGATTCATGGGTCACTGAAGGGATAGGGAGTAATAATGAAGGCAACAGTTTGGATGAGAAGGGGGAGAAAATAATACAAGGTAAGTCTCATTACGAAAGGCTGTGGTTAAAATAAAAGAAATTACGTGGACAACAAAGGTGACACAGAAGAAGGATTATATAGCAAAGGAGAATAAAATACTGAGGATAGGAAGTAGGCAAGAGAATTCTAGAGTGTCTTGTTCTCATATTTTGGGCGAAAAATTACCACCTCATGATGACACATCTTCTTGTTCTTCAGATTGGGGGATAGCTGTCTATCTTATGGCACCATCTGCTTCTGGGAGCTCCTAAGAGAGAGGAGCTCCCATTGGGATGAATGTCTCCTACTAGCTTTTGTACCTTTTTAATTGAGAAATATGAATCCAGAGTTGGACCAGTTTGGTAACATTCCTCATGGTAAATAGGATGATGTCAGTGCCCTTCTAACAGGCCTTAAAATTAGTTTTCCAGTGATGTTCTGAAACTAAATCTTTAGTTTCTTGATTGTGGAGTAGTTTGGGTGGAAGGACAGGAGGAAAAACATCAACTCAACCTGCTGATGATAATAATAGGTATGATTAATAAGTATTTTGCAGTATTTTAGAGTGTCTGAGTTGAGTAGTTTGGAATCTTTGAGCGTTCAGGCAGAGCAGGAATGACTCAGCAAGAGAGGACTGCAGGGAAGTCAGGAACAAGAGCAACGGGAGATTTAGTTCTTCTGTCAGCTTAGCCATCTCCCATTCTAATGGTCTTTCTGTCACTACAGATGCCTAACAATGATAAGGACAATGTAATTTGAGGGACAAAGGAAGAATTCCTTAGATTTATTGGATGACTTTACTTATGGAATGAGTCCCTTTGTCACTTGAAAGAGCAGTGGAATTGCCCATGTAGAAAATAACAAGAGTTTAGCAGTGGCAATGGCAATGGCCCTTTTACAAGGGAAAGCTTTAGCGGATGATACTTAAGAACATATTGATATCAATGCGATTTAGGTGGTTGGATTAAATCTAATTATTAATGAAGAAAAAGTCCTGCTAGTGGAGTTGGTTTCCTTTCTTGTCTTTACAACTTGATCAAGGTTATGCTTTTGACAGATGGAGCAAGCAGCAGCACCAGATAGAAAAATTTCCCCAACAATGGTGGCTGATGAATTGATTTAGATTCTCCCTTTTTTGGTGAATAATGTTGTGAATGCCAGAGACTACGTTTTGGGTGTTATTAATTAAAAGATGGATCTGTATTGTGTGAGGAACATGATGATCAAAGTATGATTTAACAAAGGTGAGCTATAGCTTATCTTATTTTGCTGTTGCTGCTCCTGATCATGAACAAATAGGTATTGGAGTGAGGGTGAAATGGTATGATGAAGAAAGCAAGAGAACAAGTCAACAAAGGTAAAATACATGGTGTTGGAGGGTATGAAAGCAAAGATAATATTGGGGTTTGGGACAGAAAGTAATCTTGGTTTTCTAATTTTATTTGTGGCTCACAAATCGTAGACCAATTTCCATTAGTTTGTTTTATAGGTAAAATGGACATGTTGCATGAGCTAGAGCTGGAAATCAGGAGCTCCTTGTCAAGGAACCCTTGAATAATAGGTCTGAGACCTTTAATTGCTTCAGATTTTAAAGGGTATATAGTTAGATCAGGGAGGTGCAAATCAAAGTCAACTTTAAGGAATCTGTTTCCTGGATGTACCTTCCTTCCCACTGTCATTTCCATAACACAATGTGAATGGAGAATGTGAATGACAATGTTTAAAATTTGGGGATTGTCAAGAGTTTTGGGAATTGTAAGGGTGCAAGAAAACTGAAGTGATCTATCAGAGATGTCAGAGGACAAAGATAAGTGAGGAGCAATCTGGCACTTCAAAGGTTAGTCACTCAGGTGAACATAAAATATAAACATTTCAATTTGAAACTAAATCTCTGTCAATAGATTAAGAGTGGTTCTGGAACTTAATAAAAAGCTATGCTGAGAATTATGGAGTCCAAGAAATATGGAGCCAAGGATGTAGTAAGTTATTGAACCCCATGACAGAGATGATTTGTGTTCTCCAAGAAATTATGGTAAGGAATTTTGAGGTATTCATGTTGGAGTAGGTAGCTCTGGTATCTATCAAAAATGTGAGGGATGCCAATTGACTGAGTTTATTATTAGCCCCAAGAGTACTCAAGGGTATTTGGGGCAGGCAGGAGCAGATCTCTTGGAGGGAAGTTATTGGGACTCCCATGTTTATAATTTTATTTTTTGTCTTTAAAATTCGAAAGTCCTTTGCCAAGAGTTCCTTTTCTTTGTAGTATCTGTAGGTATTTTCATCTATTAAAGACTTCAGCATAGTCAAGGATGACTGTATTGATTGGGGATGACTTCCCTTCTGTTTTTTAAGTTGAAGAATCATGAATTTGCATTATTTGAATTTAATTCTATCAGCCTGTACATCTTCTTGGTGTTTTGCTGAAACATGGATTTCAAAGAGAAAAGCATTATGACAATGAATATCATGTTTTTGAATAGTCTCGCAGTTCTGCATGGAACTCATTAACAAAGTTTGTAACCAAAACAGATCATCTAAGTCATGTGGGGTTATCTCGGGTTAGGCCTGATTAATCCTTCCAGATGTTTCTAAGTGGTGCCTATAATTAGTGACTAATTCATCTTTTTTATGTTTGTAGTTTTAACTCTTTAACCATCTATTTTGGATGAAAAGGCTATAACAACAGAATCTAAGAATTTTTCCCCAATATTCTTAGTTCTATGATAGGTTACAGGTGTACTATTATTTAATTGTGAGTCTTCATTAACTCTGACCTGTTAGTATTTTCAAACCCATAAGGAGGCATCTGTAGAATCCACGAGAAGTTGAACTAATTGGAAAATATTTTAAAGCACAGGAGAGTATGACCCTAAGAAAAATATGAGTTATGTAGAAAATTCCTGTCTTTATTTTCATGAATCAGGAAAATCTTTTATTATAGTGTTTAAGTCAGATCAAAACCAAGGCTTAAAATGTACTTATTGAGAAGGGGGCAGTTGATGTCCTGCAAATTCCTATCCTCAGAGTCTGAGAACTGGAGGAACAGGATGAAGGTCTTGAGAAACTATAAAAAACTGGACAGCTGGCAAAGTAGAGACAGAGAGATAGATTTAGGTAAAGATAACTAAATTCAAAGTGGATAAGGTGATGAGAGAGACAGTTGGAAATTTAGAGAGTGGAGAGAGAAGGAAAGGGAAACAATGCAGATGGGAGTATTTTTGAGGTTGATGAGGATAAGAGTAACAGTTGAGGAAGGCAACTGCTCTTTGAGAGATTGAAGAGCTTCAGAAAAAGTAGATTGAGATTGTTGGATGGCCTTATTAAGGTTAGACTAACATGTTAGAATGCAATTATGTGAGTAACCACAACCAGTCTCCCTGAAGAAAGCCATGAGTTATTAGAATTATTTTATTTGTGGTAATAACATAAATAATTACATCCTCACTTCTAATATTATGCAATAAATCATATATATGCAATTATATGTAATTTCTCTAAAATTTTTATTACCTATACATAATCATCTGAAAGAAGCCTTCTGTATCACTATAATATTAATGCTACAAAATACATTTTTCCAAAGAAAGAACCATGAGTTCATATTGTGAGGATGAAATTCTGTGTAGTACAATGCTGAGCAACAAAATATTCTATGCCTATGACTATAATTTTATGGAATGCTTAGGTCAAATATGAGACCATAATAGCAGAGGAAATTACTACATAAACCCCCGGTGGATGAATACGTGCAGTAAGGGTGGTTAAGGGCAAACGGATAGTTCTATTTTTGTATATTTAACTTGAGGATAGAAAGCCTAATGAAAACCTAGGCAGCCTATTCAACATGTTGGCTTTCCAGGATGGCTAGAAAGTAGAGAGACTATATAAAAGATATCAACACCAGAACTGAGAAGGATAGATAAAAGGTAAGATGATTTGGAATGAAGGTGGTGTGTTGAAGTTAGAAATATTTCCTGAGCTTTTTAAAAGTTCCCATTTAAAATGATGTGTAAGAACTAAGACAATTATTTTTAAGGATCTGAGACCAAGCCTGAACATGTATGTAAGACACTAATAACACAAAACTAAAGTGCTGTGACTGAAATAATTTGACTAGAGAATGGAAACTGAAGACATAAAGAAAATACGTGAAAGCCTCCAAGGGTCCACACACTAACTGACCTTGAATTCCAGACTGAGGCATTTGAATTTTACAATACACTAATCATTTTGACGATTCAGATTCTAAATTTATCTCCCATAAGAGTATAATAATCTGTTTTAAAATTGTTCTTTTTAAAAATTATATAATAAACCAGTCACTGATTTTTTAAGTTCTTCAGATATAATCTAGGTTTCTATTAATATATCTTTCCCAAATATATTTGAATAGAGGCTGACCCTAGGAAAAAAAAAATATGAACTGGGAAAGATTACCTTCAGACTACCCACTTATCTGATTATGTTTTTGATTGTTAGCAAATCTTAATAAAAGTCAGTTGATATTTTCTATATTCTTAATATATACATAAAAATTGCAACATTTTATTGTATTATTTTACAACATGGCAGTTAATGAACATATACAATATAATTTTTCACACATTTTAATGAGCAGCACATTCTTCACATGTTGTATTAGGTACTTTTAGTGCACTGGTGAAACAAAATAATTTTTATCTTACATTTCTTAAAAATAACAAATATGGAAAATTATAAGTGGTTCCAGAATGTTAGAGAAATTTTCTCAGTGCATAAGAAGATTCATATGTTTTTGGCATTGTCAACACAAATTTTTCAGACAGCAGGATTTATTTAAATCATAGGCAATCATTGGAATCGTGTTTTTATATGCATGGGACCAAAGTTTTAACATACTTTCAAAAAATAGGAATTGTGATAGTAAGTAGTGTGATCTGGTAGACCTGGGAGAATTTATTCCAAACCACATGGTAGCAGTTTGGGAAGGAAATTACTATTCCAATTTGCTTCACATAGTCATTTTCCTTAAGCTAGCCTATTGAAGCTTGAAAAAATAAGAAACATTTTTCAGCACGCATAAACACTAGAGATATTGTACAAGTTCATTTGAAATATCATCTGAACTTACAGCCTTTTAGAATGAAGAAAATAGATGTAACTTTCTGTTGGAAAAGCAGGAGATATGATCTTTGGAATTCATCATAAACAAATGTAATAATATACTTTGTAGAATCCATACTTATTTATTGAATTTGATTTTGTGCAAAACTAAGTTAGCAATCCTCAGGAAAGACAGTTTTATTCTGGACATCCCCAACAGTTAGGGATCATTCTTCAACCCACTATGGCCAATGAAACATAAAGGGAAATCTAATAGGAATGTACAGAGAGAGCATTTACCAAATTCTAATAGAGACAGAGGCTAGAGAATTCTTCACAGGCCCTGTTATTTTTCCTTTATTTCTGCCTTGTAATTGATGGATTGTCTGGAGTTACAGCAGCTATCTTGTGATCATGAGTTAAAAATCTTAATGATTAAAAAATCAACCTCTATGTATAATGAAGTTGGAATCTGAAAAGAGCCTAGTTTCTGGAGTTTTTTGATAATATTAAGTGACTAATCCTGAGACAATCAACCTGCAGACCTCTTATTAAGTAAATAATAAATATATTTCAGCTATGCCTCTGTTCATTAGTCTTCTATTGCTTCCAGCTGAATATACCTTACTGATTAAAAGTAAGAAGTAAGGAAAACTGGAAAAAAATCATGACAGCAGTATAACAAATAGATAAAGGGCTTTAGCCCATGGAAGTGTTCACACTAAATAGTAATCAGAAACTTAAAAAGAATGCTGGAGTCTGTGTCCACAAAAAAAAAATGGATCAAACTGAGACATGCAGATGGGAGATTAGGAATATCAGGAATAGGATAAAACCTTTAATCAAACTTAAGTTTGTCAGAACTGAATCCTTCCAAATTGTTTTTATAGTTGCTAAAAAATTTAAAAAGCATAAATTCCACATGTGAACATATGTAATCCTGATTTCCTGTAACTGAAATTAACTTGGCTCATGCAATAATTTTGCTAATTATTGGAAAATGCAGCACTTACATTTCATATGCACTCTCTGTAATGACCCTACTAAAAGGTACAACATTCGCATTTCTATACAATTTATTTTTATCCTGCAAGGTGCTATGTAGGCTGCCAGGAGGCCTAAAGGACATGGTGTCAGGGGTGAGTCACATGCCAGTCTAAAACATGGTTGTAGTGTTTCCTTGTTGGACTCTGCTTAGATGTACATTGTCTTGAAATGGATGTCCCTGTGGCATTAGCTGCTGATAATATCTGTTCCTAGTAGCATCTACTTGTTGGATCAGAAAGCTCTAAATTGTCCTTTTCTGAATTTTGAAGGCATTTTTCTTTTCTTCCAGTACTTTCAAGGTCATTTGGAAGGCCTGAAATTTTCTACATCTTTCCTGTACTCAAGCTGGTTCTAACAATGAAATATTGTGCAGCTTTTGAGATTTTCTTTTTGTTAAGAATTTTCAAACAGCAAAAGAATTTTACTCTTTGATCTATATAAATCATTCTTTTCATGAAGAAAGTGCATATATACTTGCTGCTATTTTAATTTTGTTGACAAGAAGGAGGGATGAAATAAATTCAAAAACCACAAAGCTCAATGTCAAATAGTTAGTCTAGTCCACATGCCATGTGTCAGGCAGTAAGCTTACAGGTAAATAAGACACAGTATCTGAGATGTTGGTCCTTATAGTCTACTGAAACACCCAGACACATAAACAATATAAAGTGATAAGTGGTTAATTAGAGACTTGTGATTATATTCTAAATATTCTTAAAGGGTGTTTATTTTTAATAGAGTATCCTTAATTTGAGAAAATATTGGCTTGCCATATGGTATCCACACTGATTATTATCAGTGGTTAGAAATCATCATAGGTATTGTAAAAAACCCAATTCTCTACCTATGTTCCCTCTTTCCATATTTCTTTTGTTTTTTCTTTCAAATTTCTGACAATTAACACTTATTAACACACGTTAATGAAAGTTAAAGAAGATCTTTGAAAGAAAACTCACCCTTTATGAAAGTAGGTGATTATAAAAAACAGAGTGAATATAAAAATTAGAAGTAAAGAAGAAAAACAGAATCAAATAAGGTTAAATTTGAATAGAAGGTAAAATAAAACTAAAAAAAAGACAAATGCAGACATAAGAATGACTGAAAGATGAAACACACTTTTGCACATTCAATTGCTCAAGTATTTTAAAACAATATTCTTGTAGAGGAAGTATTGGGGGTTCACGACATCCCCAATAAAAATAGGATCCCCAGGCAGAATGTGTTGCAAGAGATGAAAGAAACACAGACATAGAAATAATATTTAAAAGAGTGGGGAAGTCAGGGGACTACCAGCACTCTGATGCCAAAGTGGTGATGACTGAAACCCAGCATTTGCTTTATATTCTCTTTGCCATGCTGCAAAATACAATGATCTCATGTGACAAATTCACGGGATACAATGATCAAAGATCTTGGGACTCCCCCCAAAATCACAAGGTATCCTAGCTAATCACCTTCTCCTTTCTAGAAGTGAAAAACACATAATTCTTCAGTAGGTACAACCCTTTTGACCAAGATAAACTAACTAAGTTTATCCCAAGCTCAAGCTATGTACATGGATATCAATCTTTAACTTCACTAACTGCGACCATTTGATCAAGGAACAAAGAAACTACATGCTTTCCACTCAGGGACTGGTTTTATATTAACCAAGGCATTGTTGAGAGAAAGGGAGAGAAGGACCTTGGCCAAGTGTTCTAACAATGGAAGCTTTAAGACCCTTCTCCTGGGCAGACATATTGCAATCTACCTCGACAGCCATGAGAAGTTTTCATGCCAGGCTGCTCTATGGCTTTTCAGGCATGAGACCCCTAAGCCTCTGAGGTTGGAGCATGTTTTGCTGTACTCCCAGATCACTGATATATGTCCTCCAACTAGGCAGTTAACATCTGTCCTTATTTCAGGCTTCTGCTCAGGCAATTCCTTCACCTCTTCTCTTTTCACAGCCTCAGACATAGCATCCCTAAATCCCAGTGGTCTTAATCCCATCAAGGAAGTAGATTGTAGCTCTCTGGAAGAAAAACTGACACCAAGACTGGAATATGGATCCTAAGGTATCTATCTATTTACAGAAAGATATTTTTTTTTCTCAGATTTATTCTAATCAGGTAGGAGGGCCCTGTTGTAGCTCGACATATATTGAGAGGACCCTTCTCTAGCTTTCCTCTGAAGCTGAGGAGTCCATGGGGCCAAAAGAACTTTTCCTACTTTAGACCACACTCTGGGCAAGCCATTACAGAATCCCTACCTAAAAGGTTTTCAGCCAGCTTCAGCACCTGTGCCCACCTCTTTGCCCTGGGCCTTTTTACCAGAGAGTACGCCAGAGTACAGCTAATGAGTGAAACATCTATACCTGAGGCATAGGTAGGAAACAGTTGCTTTGAAGGTGTGAAGGGGGGCTTTGAATTGTGTGGAATGAGCCTGTGGCAAGAAAGAAGGAAACCTGGAGCCTGGGAATTGAGAAAGAGGAAAATTGGATAGCCACATGTAGAAGACTGAAACAGGATCCACACCTCTCTCCACTCACAAAAATCAATTCATGATAAATAACAGACTTAAACCTAAGGCATGAAACTATAAGAATTCTAGAAGAAAATGTTGGAACAATTCTTATAGACATTGGCCTGGGCAAAGAATTTATGAAGAAGACCCTAAAAGCAATCACAACAACAACAAAAATAAATAAATGGGACCTGATCAAACTAAAAAGCTCTGCATAGCCAAGGAAACAATAATTAGAGTGAATAGACAACGTAAAGAATGGGAAAAAAATATTTGCATGCTATACATCTGATAAAAGGCTAATAACTAAAATCTATAAAGAACTCAAGCAAATCAGCAAGAAAAAATAAAACAATCCCATTAAAAAGTGGTCAAAAGATATGAACAGAAACTTTTCAAAAGATAGACTAATGGCCTACAAACACAGGAAAAAATGCTCAGCATCTCTAATCATCAGGAAAATGAGAATTAAAAACATAATGAGATATCACCTTACCCCAGAAGTCTGGCTTTTTTTATTAAAAAGTCCAAAAACAATAGATGTTGGCATGGATGCAGAGAGAACAGAACACTTATACACTGTTGGTGGGACTGCAAATTAGTGCAACCTCTATGGAAAATAGTAGGAGACAAAAGTCGACCTACCATTTGATCTAGCAATCCCACTACTGGGTATTCACCTAAAGGAAAAGAAGTCCTTTTATCAAAAAGATGCCTGTACTTAAATGTTTATTGCAGCTCAATTCACAGTTGCAATGATGAGGTATCAACCTGAATGCCCATCAATTCATGAGTGGAATATAACAAAATGTGGTATATGTATATCATGGCATACTACTCAGCCATGAAGCATGATGAAGTAATGCCTTTTGCAACAATTTAGATGAAACTGGAGACCATTATCCTAAGTGAAGTATCAAGAAAATAGAAAAAAAAATGCCACATGTACTCACTATTAAATTGAAGCTAACTGATGAGCACACATGTGCATAGAGGGAAGTAAACCTCAAAGGAAATCAAGCAGGGGAGAGGGGGGCAGAGGAGATGAGTGAAATCACCTACCTAACAGGGTCAATGAACACTATCTGGGTGACAGGCACACTTTTAACCCTGACTCAAGCGTTACAAAAGTGATCTATGTAACCAAAAAAATTTGTACCCCCACAATACTTTGAAATAAAAAATTATATTGAGTTTATAAAAATAAAATGTGAATTTGAAAAGAGTGAAATTAATTCTGACCACTAAACCTAGAAAAGTCACAATAGAGAGATCAGCTTTTGAATAGTTCTTTAAAAACAACTAAATTTCCTGTGGTTATCTTATTATTTAAAATAAATATGATAATAAAATATTTCACCAAAAACTAATGACTTATAATTATTTCCAAATAAAACAAATACAATGGCTAAAAAGTTTCTATTAGATGATATGCAGAAGAGTGAAGGGGAGGAAGGGGATTATAGAAGTACAACCCAGAGAAAACTAATTTACATCGACCACTGCGATGCCATTAGAATCAAATGAATCTCCGAAAGACAACAAGGCTGCAGTTGTCCATAGATTATAATGAACAAACTCTCTGTTTTAATGGGGTTTAAAGAGTCATTAAACATATAAATTTTAATTTCATTGGCAAACTAATAAATAAATAAAACCATGCAAATTTATTAACCCAAGGCACATAATTGGGCTAACCAAGTTGAATTGCATGTATAGAATTGTAAGATATTGACATGTATATCTCACAGGCTGCTGTACAAACAACAATTGAATGCTTTAGCGCAGCTCCCAAATGACCACTTGCTTTTACTGCTTCATTAATATAATTGGAACTAGGACTTATTTAGCTCTAGCCAAATGATTTCAAAGAGGCTGATTATTTTCAGTCCCTAGGAAAAGCATTTCAAAGCAGAAGAAGGATGTGCATAAAAACACATCTAGAGATGCAGTTGAAATGTCTTACAAAAGAGAAAATTAAAATTTGACACTAACAAGGTGGTTGCTGAAACCCCATTTTCTCTAATTAGTGGTGCTTTCTTTTCCTTTTTTTTTTTTTTTTACTTCAATACCAAAATTCATGGGAGAACCTAGTGAATTAGCATAATATGTAAAGAGGAACAGGATATTTTATTAAAAGTTTGCACTTCAAATTAAATTTTGCACTATAAATATATAAACTATAAATACATCAACCTTAATTTGAGGACTGGGCTGGATCCAAAGAAATGATTAACAATGCTTAGCATTTAATAAGTGCTCTGAGAAGTGCTTATAAGAGAGCCTACTAACTTTATTCTTTACTGTTTTATTTATTCATTAATTTTAACATTGAAAAAATATTTATTGAATTCCTATGTACCAAAGATTAATGTGTTAGAAACTAAGGCAACATCTTTAATCTCTGTTTCTTTCTTTCTTCCAATTTTCCATCTTATATTCCTTTAAAATATATTTAACATAGTATATGTACATTCTGTCATTATATATATGTATTCATATATATTATTTAAAGAATATATATACATATAATCAATGGTCTCCAAACTTTTTGTCACCAGAGACCAAATGTAAATTAGTGCAACCCCTATGGAGAACAGTATGGAGTTTCTGCAAGAAACTGAAAATAGAGCTACCATATGATCCAACAATCCCACTGCTGAATATATATCCACTGGAGGGGAAATCAGTATATTGAAAAGATAACTGCACTCCCACATTTATTGCAGCACTATTCACGAGAGCCAAAATTTGGAATCAACCAAAGTGTCTAACAGTAGATGAATGGATAAAGAAATTGTGATACGTATACATAAAGGAATATTATATAGCCATAAAAAAGAATGAAATCTTGTCATTTGCAACCACGTGGATGGAATTTAAGAATATTATGTTAAGTGAAATAAGCTAATCACAGAAAGACAAATCTAGCATCTTGCATGTTCTCATTCAAATGTGAGAGCTAAATATTATTAAAATACGATTGATCTCATGGTGACAGAGAATAGACTAATGTTTACTAGAGGCTGGGAAGGGCAGTGGGAGAGGGAGGAGATAAAGTGGGAATGGTTAACGGGTAAAAAAATATAGTTAGATACAATGAACAATATTTGATAACACAAAGAAATGACTATAATCAATGATAAGTTATGGTATATCTTAAAATAACTAAAAGAGTAGAATTGGAATGTTCCTAATATACAAAAAAAAAAATGATAAATGCCTGAGATGATGGATACCCTAATTACCCTGATTTGATTAATTCACATTGTATGCGCCTATCAAAACATCGCATATACCCTACAAATATATACAAATATTATGTACCTATAATAATTTAAAAATTTAAAAATTAAAAGAATATAGGGTTACATTCATGAATCATAAATTATTTAAATGTAAATAACATGTAATATTTTAAACATGCAAATAATTAATTATAGTACATATTTTGACAAGGATAGTTTTTAAAATGTTCTATAGGAGCAAACCCATATCTCTGCTAAGCACATATTTTTACATTAAAGCTATTAGGTGACAACTCTCCTAGACATCCATGTTCTTTAAAGGTGAGTCACAGTCACACCTAGATATTCACTTTGATGGCAGATTTTCTTCTTTGACTTGATATACTTTTGTCATTAAATATGAAATGTCCGATTTCACATCAAAAGTGTAGTTTATTACGTCTCAAACAAGAAGCAGTACAATTGACCAAAGTGTGAGCCTAAACCATGGACTTAGTTTTTTCCATCTTAAAGGTAGTTTGTTTATGCCAGCAGGGAAGAAGCCTGGAGAGAAAGTGGCAGTGAAATCGCCAAAGGTGTTTGCCACAGCTTGCTAAAAATTGAAAACTTGAAAAATTGAAAAGAAAATTTTGAGTGAGGGCCGGGAGCTGTGGCTCACGCCTGTAATCCTAGCACTCTGGGAGGCCGAGGCGGGTGGATCGCTCAAGGTCAGGAGTTCGAGACCAGCCTGAGCAAGAGCGAGACCCCGTCTCTACTAAAAAACAGAAAGAAATTATCTGGACAACTCAAAAAATATATATATATATAAATTAGCCGGGCATGGTGGCGCATGCCTGTAGTCCGAGCTACTCGGGAGGCTGAGGCACAAGGATCGCTTGAGCCCAGGAGTTTGAGGTTGCTGTGAGCTAGGCTGACGCCACGGCACTCTAGCCAGGGCAACAGAATGAGACTCTGTCTCAAAAAAAAAAAAAAAACAAGAAGCTGAGGCAGGAGGATTGCCTGAGCCCATTTGTTCAAGGCTGCAGTGAGCTGAGATCATGCCACTCTACTCCACCCTGGGCAACAAAGCTAGTCTCTGTTTCTAAAAAATAAAAATAAAAAAAAGATAATTGAAAGTGTACTAATATTTGCATATTAAAAATATACTTTAGATAGTCTGTGAGTTAAATGTTAAAAAATACAGAAAGGTAGTTTTAAATGTGTTTGAAAATAAATGAATACAAAATGAATGGGGTGCAGATAAATTATTATCTTGAGAAAAATTCATAACTTTAATCACATATATTAGAAGAGAAAAACTCAAATTATTTAAAGTCCCATCTCAATAAGTTTAAAAACAACAAGTTAAAAGCAAAGAAAATATAAGAAAATAAAAATATAGGAGACAAAATAAAAAACATAAAATAGAAAAAAATTAACACACAAAATTTGTTTTGGAAAAGAATATTAAAATTGATAAATCTTCAGCCAAATTGATTTAAAAATGTAAAAATACAAAGGCCGGTACCAAGAATAAAAAAATGAACACAATTTCAACCCTTTTCACACTAGAATAGATAATAAGAGATATTATAAACAGATTTATGTCAATACATATGAAAATTTAAAAATATCTATTTCTGAAGAAATATTTTACCAAAATTGACAGAAGAAATTTTAAAAAATAGATGATCTTATAGATGTTGAATTTTTAATTAAAAACATTCCCATGATAAAACTACAAACATTTAATGATGAAATAATACCAATCTCAGTTAAATTATTTCACAATTTTTAGGAAAGTAGAACTCTGATATTAAATCTGAACATTACACAGAAAAGAAAATTAAAAAAATACCCATGAACAAAAACTCATAAATAAAACATTAGCAAATTGAATTTAGTTGTGATAAATATAATGAGTGGAAATTCAAGGAATTCAAGGCTGGCTTATTATTCAAAAATAAATCTGTGCCATTTTTCATAAAAAGATAATTAGATATAAAATATGTGATAATCTCAAAAATGATAAAGATAAACTGATTAAATTATAGTCATTTATTTTACTTTTTATTTCAACAGATTTAGGAGGTACATTTGGTTTTTTATTACATGGATGAATTGTATAGTAGTGAAGTCAGGGCTTTCAATGTATCCATTACCCAAATAGTGCACAGTGTGCCCGATAGGTAATTTTTGATTCCTCATCTCCCTCTCACTATCCCCTCTTCTGAGTCTCCAAAGTCCATTATACCACTTTTATGTTCATGTAAAATGTGAAATGAATTGTTTGCTATAGGAATTATACATACACAACTGCGGGAGGAACTGTAGAAGTGAAAACCTTTTAAAGGTGAAGTTGGAAGATTAAAGGTATCAACAACCTATCAAACTGAGAAGACCAGCAAATTCAGTCACCAGAGTGGTGTCAGAAAAGGGAAACTGAAAAAGCAATAGAGAGGAAGTTGTTGCCTCTGAGAGTCCACAGGTAAATATCTTGTGATTTTAATGTTAAATCAATCTTTCATTCCTGTGATAAATATCATTTGATCATGGTGCATATTTCTTTTTATGTGTCATTGAATTTAGTTTGCAAGAATTTTGTGGAGGATTGTTGTGTCTGCATTATTAGGAGAACGTGGTCTATAGTTTTATTTCTTTTGATGTTTTTTTCTGGTTTTTGAAGTGTGTGTGAAGAACTATTTCTAAAAATTATTTTAAAAATTTTGACATAATTTACCAGTGCAGGCATCTGGACCTAGGCTTTTATTTGTGGGAAATATTTTACTACTAATTCAATCTCTATACTTACTATAGGTCTACTCAAATATTCTATTTCTTGAGTGAATTTTGGTAGCTTGTTGCTTTCTAGGAATTTATCCATTTCATCCAAGTTATTTAATTTTTTGGCAGTTATTCAAATTATTCTCTTATATAATTTTTTATTTTTATATGGTTAATATTAACGTATCATCTTTTATTCCTGATTTTAGTAATTTGAATATTCTGTCTCTTTTGGGTCAATATAGCTAAAGATTTGTCAATTTTATTGATATTACAAATAAGCAATTTTGATTTCCTTGTTTGTTTTATTGTTTTTCTATTCTCGATTTCTTAGTTTCCACTTTTTAGATTTATTGTTGTATTCCTTCATCTTGTTTTATTATATCTTTTTTATGATTTCTATTAAATTCTGTCTATATTGTCAATACATTCCACTTTTCATCTGCACTGAGTTTGAGCAGTTGGCTCAATTTTTAACAGTCTTATTGAATAAAAATTCAGGCGTCTAAATAGGGGTAAGTTTTGAGCTCAGTCTATGTGGTTTGCTATGGGTTCGGGATGGCTTTGTTTTCCTTTTCCCTAGACACTTTGGTAAACTAGCTGGCCTAAAGTGGCTTCTTATACTCATTGGGTTAACAGCATCCTCTTAATTACCACTAACATCTTTGTGATTTTTTGTTGTTGTTTCGTTTTGTTTTGTTTTGAGAGCACCATTAGGCATCAACTTTCTCCCATTTTGTACTACATGAAGTCAGTTCTTTTGTGGACAACACTAGATCTCTCTGTTTTTATGGACTATCTCTTTCCCTGGGCAAAATCCCTAGGCACTACTTTGGAATTGGATATGGCAGCTGTTGTCTGATTCTGTCAGAGTCACACTCCTGTTTTAGAGGCAAAACACTGGTGAGGATAGTAGGTTCTGGTCTTCTTGTATTGCCTCTTCTAGTGTGTAACCACTGCCTATGAGGAAATTGGGATAGGGGCAATGGAGGCCCTTTTACTCTTGGTTTACTAAGATTAAGGTAGAGCTTCACTCTCTAAATGAATAGTAAATGGGAGGAAGGAGTCCCAGCTTCTCAGCTAAACTCACCTGAAATGTATGTTCTGTAAGACAGAGTGAGGAGTAATGAGAAAAGCTGTTAGCCTGCATGGCAGAGATCATAGCCCTGGACTGGAGTTGGGAAGATTAAGTCTTATCTTCCTGGTAACATTTGCCTGGAATGAAACTTCTGTCAAACTGGTTGGTCACAGAGGGGGACTGGGAGCTGTTTCTAGCTCAAATACCACAGACTCTTACCTGTTTTACCAAAATTTACTAGATTATCTTGAATAAATATTTCTTCATTTGTTATATGCTTTTAGCACAATTTCCAGAGATTTTATTAAAAAAATAATTTTTAGTAAGTATAGCTTTTTCACTGGGATTTTGGTTTATGGAACTCCTCATTCTGGAAGTGGATCCCCCAGCTACCTAGTATTATAGTTGCTTATTTTCTTATAAATATTCCATGATATGTTATAAATTCCTTGACATGAAAACCAGTAGTTGCTCTTTGAATGACGTGAAATTTCTCCTATAAAAGCTCTATAGTAATACCCATGGAGAGAAGTAATCAATTCTCTAATTAAGCAATTTGCTAATTTTTTTATTAATTAATACTATATTACAAATTTGGCTTAATGGAGTAAGAAGTTAGATTGTGCAAGTATGTGTGTACAAAGCAATAAAAATAAGTATCACTTCAGCCATTTTTCAGATTAAATTTGCATAGTTATGAGTATTGAACACTTTATTATAAGGAAAATATAGTTACTAGCTTTCTATGAAAGATAAAAATTATTTGAGAAAGCATGAATTTTTTCATGTTATAGATTGCCTTAATTCTATGAATCAAAGCTAGAATATTCCAAAATGGAATATTGTTAAGATCTTCTTCATGTATTTTTCAAAGAGATTCAATTTTTTCTAGGTTTTGCTATTGCTTAATTTGTGAATTTTGATTATCAGCATTATTGCAAACTTTTTTTTTTCTGTCTCTTCATGGGCAATATAGTGAGAAAGTATGAGTTCCTGGCTGGAAATTACTGGTTATATTCTATTTTGAATAAAAAAGTCCCAAGTTTGTATAATCACCACATGGTCAAGTTGAAAAATTATGCATCTGGGAAATTGACATCATTAATGCTAGCTAAGAATACAAAGAAAACAAAAATAAATTAGAATAAAATCATGAAAAACACCATACTGAAGATGAAGTTCCAAGGAATGCCAAAGAAACTCATTAGAGAAACTCAATGTTCAGCGGCAGTAAAATGAATAAACTGTGGTATAATTGTACGCTGGCATACTATGAATAATAAAGATGAACGAAATACAGGTGCTTGCAATAACATTAGATGAATCTCATGAACATAAGTTTGAGGAAAGAGTCAAAAATAAAAAGAATGTATACAGAATGGTTTAATTCATAAAATTTTCAAAACAAACCAAAAATAAAAACTTTGTGATCTGGAAATGTATCGATCAATTATGTAAGTAAAAGGAAAACTAAGGGGATGATTTTCAAGTGACCTGAAATGGTGATCACATATATAGAGTAAGTAAGTTACCTACAGAGTATTCAAGGGCATCAAAGTATTTTATTACTGAATTTTCACTTCTGATAACATTGTTTTAATTTATATATTTCCTTTACATAGTTTATTTCAATTTTATATTTTTTTTCCTAAAATATCCTAAAGATTTTGAAAAGGAGAAGTTAAGTATGTAACCTTGGAGCCATTTGCAAGAATGCAGCCCCATGAAACTTCGTGGCTAATAACATTTTGACATGCTACCAGACATTTTTGGATGAAAACAAGGAGAGTGCCAATTCATACTGTGCTTCCATTTGATTTCCCACTGTGTTAAATTTTCATTTTATATCCCCATGTGTATTTACAAATACAATTTTATTTTTGTAAGTACAATATTGTCTCCATAGTTTTAAGCCTTTGAAGTTAGGTCTGTCCTTAATTGTTTTGTTTCCTAAGAAAGGCAACTGCTTTATGAAATAGTGCCACGATAATACAGCATGCATACAGTGAGGGCTTAACTAAGCTGTTTATTTTGTAACTATGCTCTCAAAGTATTCTTCACAGGATATATCGACCTTTTTAAAATCTAAACTTTAAAAACAAGACAAAGTTTTGAAGTGTCAAATTTTCTTTCAAGCAATTTTCAAAGAGTATCCAATTAACTCAGGAGGCATGACTTTTAGTTCTTTTTCTGTGTGTGTGTGTGTGTGTGTGTGTGTCTGCATACACGTGTTATTTCATTCTTTACTTCTTTTTACAGCATTATAAAGTCCTTAAACCTAGGGATATGTCTTTTTTTGTTTATGTGTGTGTATGTGTGTGTATGTGTGTGTATATATTTTCCCATTTATAGCACAGTGCCTTAACAATTGCAGGAGCCTAAACCATGTTGCTTGGATTTAAAATTGAGGTATATATCTTCAGAGACAAGACTGAATAAAAATGCAGAGGGATATTCGAGAATCTTTCTTAGTTTTCTTCTCAAATAATTCTTTATATTCCTCACACAGAGATATGAAATTTATTTGTGGGCCACAATTGCCTAGAGCAGTGCTATTCAGTACAAATATAAGCTACACATATAATTTTAAAAGTTCTGGTAGCAACATTAAAAACAAAGTTATAAAGAAATAAGCTCAAATAATTTTCATAACATTTTATTTAACCCAATATATTCAAGTATAATTTTAACAAATAATCAATATAAAATCACTAATGAATTATTTTATGTTAAATCTTTGAAAGTAGTGTGTGTTTTACACTTACCGCTCATCTCAACTTGAACCCTAAAACATCCATCAGAAATACTTTTTCCATATTTAGATTTCATAAACTTTAGGTTGGAATAAAGAGATTCACACACCAAAGTTGTTTCAAACAAACGTATATTTTGCCATAACTGAACTAATTACATAAAATGAATCTTCTTTGATATTTGCCTCCACTTTTGTAAAACTACTTTGTCATTATTTAGAAGAGATTGGACTTTAAAGCAAAAGCATACTAGCTTCAAAACTATAAGTAAATTCAATATTTTTATTTTACTATTATTAATATTGAATTTAAAGATGCATTGTATGAATTGAAAAGTAAATCTATGTTTATTAATGCTAAAAAAGCATTTTTCATGTTCTTTCTTTTAGCTAATTTACATGATTCTATTGAATACAGTAAAAAATTTCTGTCATCAACCTTGTAAATAATGCATAAGACCTTTATTATTGTTTTATATTAGAAAAAGATTTAAAATCAATAAATTTCTTTACTTGTCCAGATAGATCACTAACAAGCTTTTCCTTTCTTTCAGGATTCAAATTTAGCTTGTTTGTATGCTTGATACCAGTTAGAAAACATAAACTACATTGAAATTGACTTCTTTTCTTAGTTTATTAACTATTTCACAAACATTCATTTCAAAAAAGTCTTCAATTGGAGTTAGTAATCTTTGTAAGACTCTTCTTAACAAAATATACTTAAATTACATGTTCTCTATTTCTTTTTTTATTTCAAAGTATTACAGGGTACAGATATTTTTGGCTACAAGGATCATTTTTATAATGCTCGAGTCATGGTTATAAGTGTGCCTGCCACCCAGGTATTGTTTATTGTAACCATTAGGTAGGTTTATGCCTATTTCTCCTCCCTGCTCCCCCTTACTTGATTTTCACTAAGTTTTACTTCCCTCTATGCACATGTGTGCTCATCAGTTAGTTCCAATTTCATAGTGAGTATATGTGGTATTTGTTTTTCCATTCTTTAGGTACTTCACTTAGGATAATGGTCTCCACTTCCATCCAAATTGTTGCAAAAGGCATTATGTAATTCTTCTTTGGGGCTGAATAGTATTCTATGCTATACATATACCAGACTTTGTTAATCCACTCATGAATTGATGAGCACTTGGGATGATTCCACATCTTTGCAATTGTGAATTGTGCTGCCATAAACATTTGAGTACGGGTGTCTTTTTGATTAAACAACTTCTTTTCCTTTGGGTAAATAGCCAGTAAAGGGATTGCTGGATTAAATCGTATGTTAACTTTTAGTTCTTGGAGGTATCTCCATACTATTTTCCAGAGAGGCTGTTGTAATTTGAAGTTCCACCAACAGTATAGAAGCATGCCCTTCTCTCTGTATCCAAGCAAGAATCTATTATTTTTGGAGTTTTTAATAAAATCATTCTAACAGGGGTAAGGTAATATCTCATTGGGGTTTTCATTTGCATTTCTCTTATGATCAGTGACATTCAGCATTTTTAAATGTGTTTATTGGCCATCTGTCTTCTTCTTTTAAAAAGCTTCTCTTCATGTCTTTTGCCCACTTTGTGATGAAGTCGTTTGATTTTTTCTTGCGGATTTGCTTGAGTTCTTTGTAGGTTCTTTACTAGTCCATTATTAGATGCATAACTTGAGACTATTTTCTCTGATTTTGTAAGTAGTTTTTTCCTCTTTTAATTATTATCTTGGCCTTGTAGAAGTTTCTCATTTTAATCAAGTTCCATTTATTTATTTTTTTTGTTCCTGTAATTGCCACTGGGGTCTTCTTCATAAATTCTGTGCCTAGGCTGGTATCTAGAAGAGTTTTTCCAACATTTTTTCCAGTGTTCATATGATTTTGTGCCTTACATTTAAGTATTTTATCCATCTCAAATTAATTTTTCTGAATGATGAGAGAGATGGATCATTTCATTCTTCTGTGTGAAGCTATTCAATTTTCCCAGCACAAGTTATTGAATAGAGCTACTTTTCCATAGTGTATATTGTTATCTACTTAGTCAAAGATCAGTTGGCTATATGTGGATGGTTTTGTATCTCAGTTTTCTGTCCTGTTCCATTGGTCTATGCCTCTATTTTTGTGCCAATACCATGCTTTTATAGGAGCAAAGTGTTTTATATTATTTAAATTAACTGGATTAAACATTCTAATAAAAAAGCACGACTGAAAGAATTAATTTAAATAATGATGCAACTCTATGATTATATGCTGCCTATAAGAAACATTTTAGATTCAAAGATACAAATAGAGTGAAAGTAAAGTGTGGAAAAAGTTGTACTATGCAAACCATGAACAAAACAAAACAAAAAAAAGAGGTTGGGTAGCTATACTAATACCAGACAAAATAGACATCAAGGCAAAAATTGTTACTATATGCTAAGAGGACATTTTAAAATGATAAAAGTGTCAGTCAGTCATAAAGATACATCATTTGTGAGCCATAAATACATTTAATACCAGAGCCCCAAAATACATCAAGAAAAACTACAGAATTGAAGAGAAAAATAGACAAAGATAATTGAATACTTTACATTCAGTAGTGAATAAAATACCTAGGTAAATCAACAACAAAGTAGAATACTTGAGCAACACAACAACACTATAACATACCCAGCACTAATATAGACATAAAAAGACTCCACAGAACAAAACCAGAGTATATATTCTTTTCAAGTATGCATGGAACTTTGCCCAGGATAGACTATATGTTAGGTTAGAAAGCACATCCCAAATTTAAGGAATTGAAGTAAAACAAAGTATTTTCTCAGACCACAGTGGTAGAAAATTAAAAATTGATAAAAGAAAAAGAGTTGAGAAATTCGTAATTATGTGGAAATTAAAGAAAACAATTTTAAAACAATCAAACAGAAAATTATAACAGAAATTAGAAAATACCTTGGGAAGAATAAAACAAAAGCACAACATACCAAAACTTACGAGATGCAAGTAAAGCAGTGCTTAGGGGAAAATTTATCTTTATCTGGTTATATTAAGTAAAGGAAATATTTCAAATTAATAATCTAAATGTTCACCTTAAGAAACTAGAAGAGTAAGATATATCTAAAACAAATACAAGGAAGTAAAACTGCATAGATTAGAACAAAAAATAATAAGGTAGAGATAGAAAAGCAATAAAGATATCAATGAAACCAAAAGTTACTTTTTAGAAAATATTAATAAAACTTATAAACTTCTAGTTGACTGATAAAGAAACACCCCTGGATTTGAACAAGTAGAAGAACTTAATTGCAAATGTAGGTATAGTTATAGCTTTGGTGGTGAGAAATTGAGGGAATTTATATTTGACAACTCCAGATATCTGTATATAATAAAATGTTAGATTATTCATTGCCAGTAAGAAAGACATTTGGGATGCAGTTGAAGACGGTACATGGGGATTTGAAGAGTGGAAAAGAGTGAAACAGCCATTACATGGGAGGTGATTCAGAGACCATAAAATCATTTTAAATTTTGTAGATATCTAGGCTAATGACTATGAATATTTAGCTTCTATTCATCTATTCTGTTGTGGAATTTTCTATGTTAGTATAAAACTGCTTCAGTAAGAACACAGAGAAATCAGGTATTTAGATTTTTCCAAAACATATTTTTCTTTCCTTCTTTCTCTCTTTTTTGGGGGGGTGGGGGGAGATGATCCATGTGAGATGAAAGAAGTGATAGAGTATTATTATTATTAAGGAACTTAGACTGAAGTGTATTGACTAACTTGTGGAAGGACAAATAGCAAATAACAGAGCTGACATATGAATCTAGAGACCATTTAACCAAAAGAAAAACCGAATAAATATTTCACCATAATTTCTTGCATGGGAAAAGAGACATAGCTTAATATGACAGCTACTGTTCAAATTTCATCATCATGTTTTTTGCTGTATTTCAAAACACAAGTAGGTGATTATTTTGATAACATCTTCCAACCTGAGTGTGGAAAACACTTATCTTTATGATGGTGCCAATGCAGTGATCCACTCATGCTTGTCCAAGGCCACTTGAGAGTCATGATGCAGAACTATAAAGTCTAAAAGTAATTTTTTGAGCAACAAAGCAAGAGCATATGAATAAATACACTACATAGGAATGATAGAAGTTCAGGGACAGCAGATGTGCATGGTAGACCGTTAAAATTACCTTTGAAATTCTAAAATATAATATAAGACATACAGTGTGCATGATTTTAATTGAATAACACTGTGAAAATAAACTCTATACCAAACCAGATCCATCTTCCAATATAGTAGTTATGAATAGGCTTGCATTTTACATTTTTTTACGTAATAAAATCACAACGATAAAATAGTAGGCAAGAAGAGGCTTTAGTTATTGAAAAGGAATGGTTTATAATGCATACATAAAATATTTTTCTCAGCTTATTCTGTTTTGCATTAAAATAATCAGTTAATAATTTTCCAATAAACTGTCTTGACATGGTGATAGATACAATGTAAGTATAAATTAGTCCTGCAAGCTCTGCTAAGAAATACTGAAGAGCAAAGATTTATAGCTTGTCTGTGCAATTATTTCTGGGTCAATTGTTTATATTTTAGCCTAAGAAAATAACAAATCTTTCAGCAAGAAAATGGACCTATTTCTATTTTTATCCTTTTGTTTTAACCAGAGCTTAAGAAATTGTTTGGTCCTGACATTATGTTACTTTAAAAAAATCTGACATAAATATGCACTTGAGGAGTTAATTAGATGTATACATGGTTAGTTTGGTGCAAAAATTTCTGAGCTTCTGTATACATGGTCATATTTCTGTGTTATCTTTCATTCTTCCTTGGATTAGAAGTGAATATAGGACTGTGGCAAATAGGAATGGACTAATATCCAACAAACAGACTGAAGACATGAAAGCATTAGGTACAGGGTATGTATTCAAAGTATTCTGATGCCTTCAGTATTCTAATATGTACATTTTATATTGTAAGCACACTAGTATCTCAATATATCATGTCTACAGGGATGATACTGTAATGAAATTGTCTCTAGTCCTCTACTGTTATTTATGTCATAATATATCAATTTATAATTATTTTTAAATTAAAAAAATAACTGTTATGGATTGAATGTTTAGCTCCTCGAATCCATAAATTGAAGCCCTAATCCTCAGAGTGCTGGTATTTGGACATAGGCCCTTGAAGAGAGAATTAGTTTTAGATAAATTCATGAAAGTGGAGTTCCCATGATGGGATTGGTATATTTATAAGAAAAAGACCATGTGAGGACACAGTTAGAAACTGCTCTTCTACAAACCACGTAGAGGGCCCTCACCAGAAACTGAATCTTTTAGTACCTTGATCTTGGATTTCCTAGCCTCTAGAAATGTGAGAATAAATGCCTATTGTTTAAGCCACATAGCCTATGAGACTTTGTTATAGTAGCTTGAGAAGACTAAGACAATAGCTATCTTTATAAATAAACTCTAAAATATTTTAAAGTCAGTCCTGTCTTGTAAATCATTTGGAATAAGGATAATCCAGTTTATACAAGAATAGGAAGGTGCAATTGATCGATGATTTGTAGTTAATATCTTGATTTTGCGGAGACATCTTATTCACTAGCTCACAACTAGAGTCAACCACACACCCCAGCTGCAGACATGCTGCATCTGACAACACAAGAAAAGACAATACCAAGATGAGCTACTAGATCTTGGCTGTATGTGCTTGAAAGATCAAGGGGAGTACACGTAGGACAGAATTATGAGATTGTTCAATCAAAGGGGCCAAATAATAAGATAGAATAGGGGAGATAATTCTCTGAAGACAGGATTTAACAATCTAGCAGTACTTAGGAGATAACAGGGGTTTGCTACTTGAATAACCTTTAAAATAAGGAAAAAGTGAAGGCACATTCTGAGCAAAGTTAAAATTCCAGTGTTATTGAGGAAGGTGGCATAGGAAGGGATTAAAAAATTCAGGGAAGTGGCCATTCTGGAATAGATGAACTATGTAAGGCTAGAGGACCCATCAGATTGCATAAAAAAAATTCTTCATTTACTAAGAATGAAAAGTATGTGTTAGTGACAAATTTCAGTGAGGCCTCTTCCTCCACTCATAGTGAGGCAGGACTATAGACAGAAAAGGCCATTATAATAAGACAAGGCTCACTGAAAGCAGTGACAGTGGTAAAAACCTAAAGCCACAGAGGACATGTGGCTAACTTCAGATGGTAGATGGATGCAATTATCATAAATGATATAGTTGGAGTGACAGTCAAGGAACACTGACTTCAGAGAATTAAAGAAATTATTAAAAGAACACAAAATCCCCATGGCCAATAGTCGTCCAAAAAGAGTACAGCTCAGCTTAGTCATCAGAAGCAATAAAGGAGGCATAACCGGGAACTTAAAAGTAGTCACCCTGACAAGACATCACAATCCATTGTGCAGCTTCTGGTTCTGAACCAGTTTCCCATTCCAGACCCATTTGGTCAAAAGGAAACTGGGGCCCCAGGAGAAAAAACCTTATAATACCATTGCAAGAACACTCTGTAATCATTACCTTGATCTTTCTCAAAGGGATCTAAAACCATTTACTCAGGTAACTGCATACTGGTGACATAAAATATCCAAACATTTTGAGAATTCTTAAATAAAGGGTCTCATTTCACATCAATGCTCATTGCCCTTGTCATAGTGGGGACATATTAAGGCTAGGTAATAAATTGAGTTCTAGACAAGGTCTGGTTTAAAGTAGGTTTCTTAGATCATCATATCCATTTGATCATTTACCCAATTCCCAAAAGTGTAATTAGATCGTACATATTTAGAGTTGGCACAACCCACCATTGGGTTGTTCGGTCCTTGGCCTTCAAGGTAAGGCCTATAATAGTGGAGGAGAACATATGAAAGTCTCTGAAATTGTTCTCTCTGGTGAATATGGTAAATTAAAAAAATAATATTGTATCTTCAGGAGTGGTAGAAATAAGAGTCACCCATCTTTAAAGATTTGGATCATTCATGCCTGGTGGTAGTCCTCATCATGTCTCCATTTTACTAAGTAGTTTGGCTTCTTCAAAATCAGATGAACACGGGGAGTAGGACAGTAACTTACCACAGAGTCACACAAGTATTCCTGTCCCCACTGCCTAACTTGCAACCACTCTGCTAGATGCATATCTTCATTAGAGATTTTGAAAGCCTCGGGAATATGCTGCATGTCCATTAATTTGACAAATGCATTTGTTTACATTCTGATCAGAAAAGATGATGAGAAACACTTTGCAGTCACATATCATGGACAACAATAAACATTTACAGTTTTGCTCCAGAGGTATGTTAATTCTCCTGCTCTATGTCATAATATAGTCTGAAGAGACCTGAAAAAATCATTATGTTAATCACCTATTTTGATGATATAATGCTTATTAAACTAGATGAACAAGAAATGCTAGCACCTTAGAGGACTGGGCAAGACACATGAAGTTCAGAAATGGAAGGTAGAACTTAGGAAGATTTTGAGACCTGACATATCAGTAAAAATTTCAGGGGACCAATAATCAGGGATGTACTAGGACATGCTTTCCAAAATATAAGATAATTTATTGCATCTCAAATTTCCCACATGGAGGCAGAAGCACAATACCTAATAAGCCTTTTTAGATTATTAGGGGGGTGTATCTCATACATGGAATACTATTTCAACTCATATAATGTGTGACATGAAAAACTACCATTTGAGTGAAGCTCAATTCATAAAAGGCCTCTAGAGCACATCCAGGATGTTGTTCAGGCATCACGTCTGCTTAGGCCACATGGCTAGGCAGACCCTATGATGTTAGAAATATTAGTGGTTAAAAAAAGACGCCATGTAAATCTTCTGGCAAGATTCAGCCATAGAATCACAGGATGGGCCCTTGAGATTTCAGAGCAATACTGTCTTGTCTTCAGTATAGAATTATACGCCTTTTAAATAGCATCTCTGGCTTGTAATTGAGTCCTGATAGAAGAGTGACACACCATGGGGCACCAGAAAACCATACAACAAGGCTACCTGTTATGGCCCAATTATAAGATCAACCAAATTGTGAGTTTGAGTGGGTCTAAGGACAATCCACTCTAAGTTAGAAGTAGTACATCCAGGATTGAGCCCAAGCAAGACCAGACTTTTCCTTTATGCAACCAGCATGAGCTGGTAATCTAGACTTCTATGCTATCCATCCTTGTTACATCTCAACTCTTTGCTATGGCCACATGTGGGGTTCCTTTTGGTCAGCTAATAGAGACTAGCATATCCTGAACTGGTTAATGAATGGGTTCCACAGGTCATTTTACATACCTCATCAACCAAAAGCCACCTGCTTTATGGTCTGTGGCTGGAATGATCAGTGAAGGTTCGTATGAAGTACTAGTTCAGAGGAGACATAGTATCTTCCAGGATGCAGTATACACACTTGGTACTCATTTCACAATAGAGAGAATGCATGGATTCAGAAATAAAGCAGTAGACGCAATGGAAGAAGTTCTAGTTTACCTTTATCATCAATCTTGATGACTCACTAAGGTATTTCGTGCTTCCCATACCTATACATCTGGCTTCTGATGGGTAGATTCCTTGGGCCCCACAGCAGGAATACCTCATCCAGGGAAAAGAACAAGAGTCCCAGTGTACTACATAAAGTATGGCTATTCCCCGGTTACTTTAGACTTTCTGTGTCCAGCAAACACCAGAGAATCACTCTCCTGGCTGGCATAATTGACCTAGATTACAAAGATGATGTAGGGTTACTGTTATACAATATGTTTGGAATTCATGTGATTCATTTGGTATTTGATTGTTCATTTTCAGTGTCGATGAATAGATATAGCAAGCCTGGCCTGAGAAAGGCATGATGACCAGAAGGACAGATGAGCCCTTAGGTTGGGGTATCTAAGTTGAGCCACAGTTAGGCCACCAATATGAATAGGAGTGTTAGCTGACAATGAGAGGAATTTAGAAGGGATAATAGAATAGAAGAATGATTAATATAAATTGACACCTTTAGACTAGTTTTAAGATTGAGGGCTGTTGTTTATTTTACTAATCTTCTACTAAGTTTCCCCCAAGAAGTAAGGCCTGTTAGAATGCTGTAGGTGCTATACCTTGAATATGTATGGAAAAGTAGATCAGAACAGTGCTAAATTGGAAATGGAGATGGGTTCCTCAGAACTCTCCATGGATCTGTCCTAGGCCTTCTCACACCTACATCACAGTTTGGCTATTCTCTTTACCTAATCCAGTTTACATCCATTCCCTTCTAAAGGTGTTAATCCCCAATGAATACCTTGCATGTCACTCCTCAGTGCCTACTTCCAGAGAACCTAACTTGCAACACAGTAATACTAATATATTTCTAGAATAAAGAATGGTCACATTATATCTAGAATATCATGTTCAATTTTAGAAACAACACTCTAAGAAGTATATTTTTAAGCTAGCCAATAAAGTAGTAACTAGTCATGCATGCTTATTTAAATTTAAATATAAATGTTAAATTAAATAAAATATAAAAAATTCCATTCTTTAGTCACACTCACCATATTTCAAATGCTCATCAACCACATGTGACTAATGACTGTCACATTGGAAAGTGTATGCATAGAAGATTTTCATCATTCAGACACTGAATGTACTCTATTTGACAGTGCTGATACAGAGACAGGGATGGTACAAAAGTCTGGCCCAGACTGTGGCAGGTTTTATCTTATATGATGATGGCTAGAGGAACACATTTTTATTTAATGAGAGAAAGATAAACTTCGGAAGAGGCCATGATAAAGCACTGTAGAATATATGTTTGCAAGGACTTAATTATTTTCACAGATTTTCTTATTGAATTTTTACATCCATTGTGTTTGAAAGTGGTGAATATTTCTATTCTTCTGGATGTAGATACATTATTTACATGTTAAAGGAAATATTACTCCTATGAATTACAACTTACACAGACTATGTTTTAGATATCACTAAATATGAAAATGACAACATTCTAGGGAATTAATAATTTTGGCAAGTATAACCTATGAAAATAGGGACCATTTCCTACTATTTGAAAATTTGTATGTTTCATTAAGTAAGAAATTGATTTTTGTGGGGTTCAATAAATTGCTAATTACTAGTAATAACCACAAGAGCCAAAAAACAGAAGGAACAAGCCTAAGAATTATGTCACAGATCACTTGCAGTTATTGATTTCCACAAGATATAAATCTCTATAATTTACTTAGGTGTACAAAAAAATGATTTTTCATTTAATGTGCCTGACTGCAATTTCATAGAGGCAGCCTCTTTGTGAAATAGGCTTACAAATACTATAAGAAATATCTTTGATATTGCTACAGATGTGTGGAATAGTCGTATGTCTTTCCTAGATGAGAGAATTAAATAGCAGAAGGCTAAGTGTGACATACACATGTAAGCATATTATATCTCTCTGTGTGTTTATTTTTCTAGGAATTCTCAATGCAAAGGGAATTCGTGTTTTGCCCTAACACATTTTTCACTTAAATCAGTGTTAAAAGAAAAACTTGAGAAAAAATAAAATTTAACAGAATTTATTTGAGCAAAGAATAATTCTCTAATTGGAAAGCACTAAACTGAAAGGTTATGGGCTCTACCCTAGCAGCACGTGTAGGAGCTTTTATATATTGAATGTAGGAGCAAAGTACATTTGATTGGCTAGAGCATGGCATTTGCCTATGTATGTATGATTCAGTGGAAGGTCCCTGGTTATGTATCCCATTGGCTATTTGGCTGTCTACAGTTGGTAAAATCCTTACTTAGGGGTTAGTCGGTGGTTTCTGATTGGGTAAGCTTAAGTTTTGTTTTATTGTTTACATTGGGCTTCAGTTTGCTCATATAAGAACCCAAGGTGCTGGAGTTCTCTCAGCCTAATGGCCTCCCAGTTATTATTTTTTTTTTTTTTTGACATTGGGGTAAAATCTACTTGAACAAGAAACAAACCCACCAAATGAAAATTAAAAGTTGTAGATACAGCCTTGTTAAATATTGGTGCATGATTTTTCATTATACTTCTAAACAGTCACAAAATACAGTTTTCAAAGATTTCAGTAATGTTGCATAAAAATCAGTTTCATATCATTGATCAATGATTACATCCCGGTTATCTTCTATTGAATGATCAGGACTCAAATTTACTTAATAAGTAACCCCAGTATTTCAAGAAAACATTAATATCTGTAAATATCACAAGAATTACAAGCATATTTTTCTATCTCCTATTGGAGCCTGGTAAACGATGACTTGTAATTAGTGTTAGGAATTTTCTGAAAATAGTTATACTTTTATGGAAAGCAAAACAATAACATTTTGTTTTTAAAGACGGATGCAACAAGTGCTCTACAAACTGGTTTATTCTCTGCCGTTTGACATAATTATGGGTCAATAAGAAATAAAAAAGCAAAATTTGGATAAATTAATTGAAGTAAGCAGTAATGCTCTTGAAATTTGCAAAATATTTTTGAGTTCTACATGAAGTTGTAAATAAATAATAAAGATATAACTCCATTATCGTATTTACAGCTATGCCAAAAAATAAATTGATTTCAACTGAGTTATACAATGTGCTAATATAAAAAATGTTCAATATTAATTGTTTGGGGGAGTTAAATGACTAAAAAAATTATCTAACAAGGATTATAATCTAATGGGGAAAATAGGCATTTTTTTCCCTCTATATGTTTAACTGTAAACTATGGAAACACATGTAAGGACACAAATAATTTTGCTTGTGGAAGGTGACATTTGAAAAAGTCTTCAAAGAATGTTTAAAATTTTTACAGAGAGTATGAATATACATAGTTCTCTGGGGAAGAAATAAAAACAACAAAAAATAATATATGAAAGGAAAGTCAAAAAAGGGCTACAAGATGGTAAAAATATAAAAATACATATAATTTAATAGTAAATCACTACATGTCTGACATTGTTGGGAATGTCTTATTTATTTTGAAATAGTACTATGATGTTGGTATTTTATTTTCACTTTAAAAGTGATGAACTGTCACCCAAAAAGTAGTACATCTAGTATTCTTTAACTCCAAAGCCATTGCTTATCCTACCATATTATTTGTAGTTTGTATTAGGTAATAACACATTTGTGTTAGATAACATACCAGTTTAATATGATTATTAGATCATTTATTTTAGCTACATGAAAAATAACTTAGTAGCATAATTATGATAATTATACTAGGCAGTTAATAACACAACTGAAGTTATTGTTATAGTGACAATGAAGATGCAATCATAATCCCTGTAAAGAATACACTCTTACCTGTAAGGTAGAAATAGATTTTTGCAGTGGAGCATGTTAAAGGCTTAAGTGAATGCCAAGACTATTTAAAAAATGACACATTGAATTGGCTTCTTAGATATAAAGTAATCCTCTCCTAACAGAGTTTTAACATTAATATACCCAAACTCCCACCAAGAATTAGAGTGCCTTAAAAAATTAAATCTACTTTGAATACAATAGATTTTATTTCATTCTAGAAATGAATAGCCCCATGGTTACAAGGGATTCAAGGTTTGCATGTTCTTCCCTTATCATATGCAGACATAGTGGAGAGATTACCTGTGAATGGAGTAGAAAGGAAAAGGAAAAAAAAAATGGAATTGCTGTTCTCTGGTATTTGAACAGACAGTTGCAATTACCTTTCTAATGATTTCGGACAATGTCTAAAAGGAGATGGGAGCCCTGTACTATATATGTGAGTACAAGATTCTCATAGACAGTCATTCTTAGTTCAGGTTCATTGCTTCTTTCATCATTACAGGAAGTCTTTCTCTTTCCATTTGCATCAAAATCCTCACTTCACTCCAGTGACCTGTCCTTGTTCAGCCTGGATTTAATTTTAATGCTTATTTTCCGTGACATCAAGAAGCTGTAGAAAAGGGACCTGCATTATTTATCTTGTTTCCCAATAATTTAAGATCATAAGTAATTTTAAAGCTGTAAGAAAAATATATTTTTAGTATAATTATATTTTCACATGATATATTACTACTTAGTTACTCAGTACTCTATTTTTCATATTTTCTGTGTGTATAAAGGAATAGATTACTGAACTTATAGTATAGAAAGCAAGCCTATGAGATACATTTTGCTCTATGATCTGTTATGAAAAATACTGAAATAGTAATAGGAGGTTTGAGTTATAAGATATTTTTCAATTAGTACAGATATGAGCAAATTACATAATTATCAATCTAATTATTTATTCAAACAGCGGGGGTCACAACAGCAGTAACTCAGAAGTCTTTTTCTCGTATATTTTATCTGCAAATTTGGATTTAAGAAAATTAGAGTGAAACTTAATTTCTCTAACAAAAAATCACCAAATGAGATTACTTTTCTTGTCACTATAAACTACAGAAATTTCAACTAAAAATATGTTATTACAATTTCCTGCTATTGGAAATAATTTCTAAAATCTTAAAAAGAGGCACTAAAACAAAAGAAAATCAAACAAAAAGTCTCACTTTTTACATTGTGTCTTGGTATAATTCTGTATCACATAGGAATAATATTTCCTATTCTCACATATTTAATGAGGTTTTAATTTATTTTTTCCATTTTTATTTATTTTTTTCTTAATTTCTATTTTTAATTATGGTGAGTACATGATAGTTGTCTTATCATGTTGTCTGTTATTAAAGTGATTCATATTTTTACAGTAAGCCCAAAATAAATAAAAATGAATAGAAATTCTTACAATGAATTGTGTTTTATTTGAATGATAAAGAAATACAATGATTCCCATATTTAGCACTTCTGATGAATATCAAAGGGGTACTCTACAAAGCTTATAAATGTATCTCATAATTAGTCTTCAAATAAGAATGGATAGAACATCAATAAAATATTTGCATCAATATACAGACACCGATCTTATCACAAATCTTATGATGTATAATAACACATACTTACTGAAGTAAATTACCAAATATATATAATGAAATCACTGAATCCAATAATTTCAAAGGCAGATATCAGCCTTAAATCTGTGTCATTTAAAGGATCTCAGAAATCTCAGCATAGATTAATATACAGGTAATTGATACGAGTATAATTTATGAACACAATTTTTAAAAGTGCATGTCTTATTAAATGGCTCAGTTAATTAAACTATGGTACATGTATATTATAGATTATAATGCAGATATTAAAATATTGTTATGACAGAATTATAAAATACTTTATAAATGTTTAAATTTAATTTTATATTTATATTATTATTTCAATTTTAGTTTTTAAATGGAAACTTAATAATGAGACAATGTTAAAAGGGCTACAAAAATTTTATAATCTATATGATGCACATTGTGTCAATCATTCTCTGTGAATACACACACACACACACACACACACACACATACACACACACACTATGCAGAAATAAATGTTTGAAATAGCAAGAATCAAAATTGTTCATATTAAAATAAATATCTATGTTGTAGGAGTACAGCTGATTTTTAATATTGTTCTTTTCTATATTTTGTGTCTTTCTTAACAATGAATTTGATTACTTTTATTTTTAATAAGAATAAGAAAATATTAATCAAAGAATCCATGAGGTATTTATTTTTATTTAAGGAAAAAAAACTACTTCTATAGTAAGAATTTGAGTTTTACTTTGTAAGCTAATTTCAAATGACTGAATTCTTTTTTTGTTCTATTTTAACCATTCCTATTACTGAGCTGATGACTGATAAAAGGGTGGTGGCCCTCATTTCTTTTATTTGATTAAATTTGGACACCATATCTAAAGATATGTATCATGTTTACTAATAATCTTAGTTTATTTCTTATTAGCTCAGGTTTATATTTATTTAACTTGTATATCATGGTTTTGATAAACCAATAATAATTTTATAAATGTTATATCTTATTCTATGTCAGTGAACATGTATCTAATCAACAGATACTAGTTGGACAATGACTATATTCTAGGCTTTTTTTTTAGTTCTAGGTATATAAATCTAAATTTATATAGAGATTTATGACATTTTGTCAGAGCTAATAATATCAAGGGGAATTTAATACATAAGCAAATGAATTCCACTTAATATGCCAATACTGTATTATGCACAGTTATAGAGGTTTGTGTGGGGTACAGCAGCAAAGTAGAAAAACAGGGGATTCATACTGAGAAAGTGGTTGGTAGGAGCTGAATCTATAAGGAAATTAGTAGCCAACAAAGGCCATTTGACAAATACAGAAAACCAACATATAACATGATGAATTGTTTAAAAGAAATTAATGTGAAGAAATTAATGTAGAATATTAGATATATTTCTATCATACAACACTTTATGCCTATGTGTTTGTGGGTGTGTATATTTGGGTGAGGGATGTATGTGTGTGTGCAGATGTGTGAGTTAATAGCTGTATGTTTGGAATTACGTTATGTACAGTCTTTGCACCCAGAACTGACACAAAAAAAATTTATTCACATCTTCAGAACATTTTATGTGTAATTTCATCCATATAATTTGTACTAAATTGTTAGAAGTCATTATAAATTTGAAAGGGAACTCATTCCCACATTTTTACCATTTCCTTTTCATTGAAAAGAAATGATGCAACTATCATGTAGATGTGTGGAACTCTGGCAAGTTGCATAAGGCAATTTACATAGGTAAGATAATACACTCAATTATATGTAAGTTGTTATCCAAAGAATTCTGTCAATACCATTTATTGCACAAGTGATAATCCTTGTTTGATGCCAAAATAAACATGTTAAAATTGGTAACATTAATGCATTTATCATTGAAATAACACAAATATAAGCCTGGAACAACAATTTTATTTATTTTTTTCATTTACAGATAAGATCAAACAGACAATAAAAACTGATATTAAGTTCTTTCAAAAAAGAGAGTTACTAGGAGCAAATTGATTCATCCTATCACTACTTACAAAGAAAATAAAAAATAAATTATATTAAAAAGTGTGGTTTTGATGAACTAAAATTATTTGAAAATATAGATTGCAGATTCAAAAGCAGAGAATATAAAAAAGAAATCTGAAAAACAAAACTTCATTATCTTTGAAAGGCTCTTAGTCATAAATTCAGCAGCCAGTAGTTTAAAGAAGCGGATTATTACGGTAAAGATTGAAACTGTAATAACTAACTTTAATCAGTTAATTTACCAATAGCTTTTCACTGCTTAGGAGCGGTACTTCCATTTCTGTGTCTAAGCAGCATTATAATAACAATGTCAGAAAATTATCAACACTTAATGATTTTTATATTTTTAAAGGTAAAAGAGAATATTTTTGTGTCAATGTTTATTGAAATATATTTACAGAAAATTTCACAAATCATAAATATACCCAACATAGCAAAACTTTTAAAAAGTGAACATTTGCATACAACCAGCACCGAGAATATGCCCATATATCCCATTCCATCACTTCTACCCCGCTACCTCCACCATAACCATTATCTTGATGCTAACAGCCTGGATTAGTTATGTGCATTTTAAAAAAGAACTAGAACTTTAGAATATAAGATGGGCAAGATTGTGTTTGGTAGAATTAAAGGATGCAAAAATCAATTTAGCATTTCTGGAATGCTATGTAATTGTTAAGTATGAAATTACATCTAGTATGCTTCCATGTATACTCTACTACGGAAGATAATTTCTTAATTGCCCTATGAAAATTCTAGTTCGATTTTAAATTCATAAAATACCTTACGCAAACCCAATAGGCAGAGGACAGACATTGATTCCCATTCATGCATGCATTCATTCAGTCATTCATTAATCAAAACTTAGCAAAAGACCTATTGTATGCAAGATTGTGTGAGTTACGAAAACATGACTAGCATTCACTTTCTGCCTTCAAGAGGCTCAGAGTGGAGAGGTCCAGAATGGCAGGTAAATAAATGTTTGTAATTTAAAGAAGTGAATGGCATAGTAGTCTAGGGACATGTGGCAGATGCTAGAGCAAAATGGATAGAATAGCAGCAAAATAAAACCACGATAATTTTAATTCTTTTCAAGGATATAATAATGTGACTAACTTTTTAGATGAAGTGAAATTATAAAGGATATGCAGTATTAAAGTATATAGTAGATCACTATTTTATGTGAGTTTTTAGGTTTATATTTAAAAATGCCATATGCGTTTAGGATTTGTTAAGATAAAAATATGCAATAGATAAATATGCATAGTAAATTATTTTTATAATTTAAGAAGACATTTTTAAAACCTTTTAATACCTTTTTCTCAGCTACATCGAAATAGAATTATAAAGTCTAAGAAGTCAGAACCATTTATTTGTTTACAGAGGGAAAAATGAAGCAATACTTTCTCATAAATATATTTGATATAATTGTTAAGAATAATAAGAAAACATTTTATGGTAGATGGTTTATTATTTTTCTGTAAAGATTAGATCATCTAAAAAATAGATAATAATAAGGTGGTGGGTAAAGGTAAGGCCAAACCTATAAATATGTCCTATATGTTGATATGTGGTATAGAATTCAGAAATATGTGTGAAGCTATATATATGTTCATGAATATATAAACAATGTATATATCAAACTTTATATCTTAAATAATTACAGATTCACATGTGCCTATGAGAAATAATATAGGGAGTTCTCATGTACACTGTATGGAGTTTCCTTCAATAGTAACACCTTATGGAACTATAGTACAATACCAGAATCCATTGGACTTAGTATTTCCCCAGTTTTACTTGTGAGTGTGTGTGTGTGAGTGTGTGTGTGCACGTGTATGTGTGAGACAAAGTGAGGAGAAGAGGGAGAGGAAAGAAGGGAGGGAGAAAGAAAGAGTTAATGTTTGGTTCTAATATTTAGTTCTAAGCATTTTATCACATGATTAGGTTCAGGTGTTCACCATCATGCTCAACATATAGATCAGTTCCATTACCACAAGTAGCTCTCACAGTGCCCTTTTATAATTACAGTTACCTCCTTTACTTTGAAAACAGAGCAGAGTTGGAGTACTGAAATTATTTGACTTCTAATCATATTATAAAGCTACAGTTATTGTACTGATCTAAGGGTTGATACATAGATCAGGCAACAAAATATAGGGCAAGAAGTAGACCCTTATTCAGAAATCTGATTTTCAAAATATAAAGCTGACAGAACATTGTTATCCAGGAGTAGGGGGTTGGGAAGTGAGGAGAAGAAGAATTCATACAATTCAATAGTAAAATGACAAACAAAAAAAGGGTAACTAACAAGAAAACATTCAAACTTTTTTTAAAAGTGCATATGCAAATGGTCAGAAACCACGCAAAAAAGACCGACATCAAATATTTGTGAGTACAGAGAGCAACTCAGATTCTCATACATCGTTGACAAGATTGTAAAATGACAAAATTACTTTAGGAAAAGTTCTATCAATGTTTTATAAAACTAAGCATTCACCTATTTTATCGAAAGTATAAAGGTATTAGCCAAGGGAACTGAAAACATATATCTGCAGAGGTATTAATATAACAATGTTCATAGCAGGTTTATTCATAAAAGGGTCAAATTGGAAATAGCCCAGGAGCCCATCAGTAGGAGAATAGGTTAACTGTGGCGTGTTCCAGCAATGGAATACTTGTCAACAATAAACAGGAATGAATTACTGACACATAACAAGGATGAATCTCAGAAAAATGATAAGTGAAAGAATTGTTACACAAAAATTTTTTTTATGAAGATCTAGAAAGGAGAAAGCTATTCCATGGGGGAGAAACAGAAAGTAACACTGCCTCTTGAGGCATAAGGACAGAGATCTAATGGGAAGGAACTTTCGAGGTGATGTTTATATCTCTATTGAGGTATATATAGGTTACATAGGTGTATGTATTTGTTAGAACTCAGAGTATGCACACTTATCATTTGTGTACTTTTTGGATGGAAATTTTACATTAAAAAGCAAATGAGCTAGGCATGGTGGTGTGTCCCTATAGCCCCAGATACACAGAAGGCTGCGGTGGGAGGTTTGAGTGTGTTTAGGAGTTTGAGTCCACCGCATAGACTCTGTCATTAGAATTCTTTTTAAAAATTAAAAAATAAAAAAATAAAATTAATATTGAAATATTTTAATAATATGCATGTATAGGGTGTTGCACTGGTTTCTGTAATGTGTTTTGGAATGCATCAAAGTATAAATTGAATTAATAGTTTAAAATGGATATGGATACCCATGTAGTAAAAGAAGTAAAATGGTAATGATAGGTCTAGATGATGAATATGTGTTTGTTCCCTATAAAATTCTTCTAAGTTTGGGATATGTTTGAAACTTTTCAAAATTGAAAAATATCAACAAATCATATAATGTGCAAAATTTACTTCAAAATATTTTGTTCCTATATTTTAAATAAAGAAGCCTGCATCTTTACTTTAGAAATATTTTCCTAAATGTTCTCTGAATATATCTCATATTTTGTGCTCTACCTTGTGAACTCCCCTTTAAGATTCCAGCAGAGTCAGCTTTTTAATGGTAATTCTTTTCTCTAAGCACATCTATTCCTGCAAACAAGTTATGGTGTAAAGAGTCCAATTAGTATTAATTAAAAAGTTTAAATCTTTTCCTTTTATAACAATTTTGCTAAAGCACATGATCAACTTACCTAATATCTATAATTCCTATACTGGAACATCTGGTTGTATGTGCCTCCAAATTTTTGCTTTGAGTCACAATAAACAACTCTTTACTGCTCAAGCTATATTATAAAAACATAGAACCCTCAATGCAAATTTTAATTTCATAAGTGCACTACTATCATAATTTGAAAAAATATGTGGACAATCATATGTAGAAGTTAAGTTTACAGCACTGTGTATTAATAAGGACCTAGATTTAGGAAATGTCTTTCATTTGACTTTTTCTCATTTTCCCTGAGTGATTGATCTGATCATTAAATGAAATATTTCTGTTAATCGTCTAGTGTAGTTCTTTGCATATCATGTGTATTCAAACCATGCCAATTATCTCCATTATTATAAAATATAAAACTATAAAATGTTTATTTGAAATACATTATCCCTTGCCAGTGATAAAAATGAAGATTGTGTATTCACTGCCATTTCTGAAGTATCATTTCACATTTCTCCTCCTTTTTTTGTTGTTGTTGAATAGTCATATCCCAAAGAACTTAAAAAAAAAAAAAAGTGAAAGGAAGAAGCAAAAAAAAGATAAATATGGTGCCTGCCTATCGGCTCTGGTCTGCAGGCCGGGAGGTGCCCTGAGGGTGATGGGAGCCTGGTGACCTGCCCGAAAGAGGCTGACCGCTCTCTGGCGGCAGCCGATTCTGGGCTAGAGTCAGCAGGTCTCTCCAACCACCCAGGAGCCCACCAGCAGTCCTAGAGGTAAGGAGGGGAAATTTAAACGCTCCATCTACCCCTGTCACTGGTGTCCAAGCCTTTCCCAGGCCTTTTTCCTTGCAGTTCTCCTCTGCAAGTTCTTCCCTTGGGGTCTCCTGTAGTTTCAGGCAACCTTCCTTTCAACCCTCTCTGCTCTATGTTTGTCTGCCTGTTTATTTTTTTTTTTCTTCTAAAATCTATCTTTCTTGCAGAGACACTCTGGCTGGCGGTTTTTCTCCTCTGCCATTTTATTCCTATTCCTCTGCACAGCCAAGGAAACTATGGTGAGAGCAAACAGACAACCTACAGAATGGGAGAAAATATTTGCATGTTACACATCCGAAAAAGGACTGATAACTAGACTCTATATAGAATTCAGGAAAATCAGCAAGAAAAAAATCAAACAACCCTATCAAAAAGTGGGCAAAGGACATGAATAGAAACTTTGCAAAAGAAGATAGACTAATGGCCAAAAAACATATGAAAAAAATGCTCAACATGTCTAATCATGGAAAATGCAAATCAAAACCACAATGAGATATCACTTCTCTCCAGTGAGATTGGCCTTTATCAAAAAGACCCAAAACAACAAATGTTGGCGTGGATGCGGAGAGGTAGGAACACCCATACACTGCTGTTGGCACTGCAAACTAGAATAACCTCTGTGGAAAGTAATATGAAGATACCTGAAAGAGCTACAAGTAGAACTACCATTTGATCCAGAAATCCTACTACTGAGTATTCATTCAAAGGAAAAAAAGACATTCTATAATTAATACATCTGCACTCGAATGTTTATAGCAGCAAGATTCATAATTGCAAAGATGTGGAAACAACCCAAGTGCCCATCAATATACGAGTGGATTAATACAATGTGGTATATGGATAACATTGAGTTATACTCAACAACAAAAAACAATGGTGATACAGTACCTCTTATATTATTCTGGTTAGAGCTGGAACCCATTCTACTAAGGGAGATATCACAAGAGTGGAAAAACAATCACCACATGTACTCACCATCAAATTGGTATTAACTGATTAACACTTAAGTGCACATATAGTAATAATCTTCATCGGGTGTTGGACAGGTGGGAGGGGGGAATAGGAGATGGGTACATACACACCTAACGGGTGCAATATGCACCGTCTGGGGGATGGACATGCTTGAAACTCTGACTCAGGGGCAAAGTCAAGATACATGACCTAACATTTGTATCCCCATAATATGCTGAAATAAAAAAAAAATAAAGAAAATAAATAAATAAAAAAATTTTGTTGAAATTACAGCCACATGTTTCTAGCTGAAAACAGACAAAAAAAGTATATTATCACAGAGTTTTACTTGGGAAGATTAATATATTCTTCCCCGAAATAAGAAAGAAACAAAAATATAGAATCCAAAATGGGTGAAATCTATGAAATAAGCTGGACAGTTTTGGTTAACATTAAATACATAGAAAAACCACAATGGAATACTTTTGAACCATAAAAAAAAAGACAATGATATCCTGCCATTCATGACAACATGGATGGAATTAGAAGACATTATATTAAATAAAATAAATCAGGAACAGAAAATTAAACACTGCATATGTTTGGTCATATGTGAAAGCTAAAAAAAGTTGATGCCATAGAAATGAAATGTAGAACAGAGGATACGGGACACTGGATGAGAGGGTTAGGGAGAGATTTGTTAAAGAATACAACATTAAAACTAGATAGGAGGAATAAGTTGTAGTGTTTTATACTGTAGAATGACTATAGTTAATAATATACAGTTTCAAATATCTAGAAGGAGGATATTAACCATTCCTAACACAAAGAAATAATAAATGTCTAAGATGACAGTTATGCTAATTACCCCATTTGATAGCTATGCATCGTATGCATTGAAACATCATTTTGTACTCTATGAATATGTACAATTATTATTTGTCAATCAAAAAATAAAATTAAAAATCAATTTATGAATAATATTTATATTATTTGTGTACTATCATGAGTCACTTTCTAGGTTAGTTTCTGTTAAATACAGATTTTAATAGGGTCTAGTGCAAGGCTCTGCACCCAATGGTTCCTAAATAAGCATGGTTGTTTGAGAGACCTTGGGATGGTATAAGGTTAATACCCCCTTTAATCTTAGAAGTATAAGAACAAAAATGGAATAAGGTTTTAATTTCACAATTATGTTGGTTAGCATCCACTATAATAATTATAGACGGACTAGGATAGGAAAAACCAAGTTGTCAGACACTATAATATGAAAGAAGTGGAAAGTAAGAAACATGAGGAAATGGAGACCACCAGGGCATGTATGCAGATGTGGGCTCGTACGTAATATTCTACCCTTTTGTCTGTTGGATGAATTTTCTCATTAGAAGTTTTTATATTTTTTTAAATGTTTCCATGAACATAGAAACCACTGGGAAGAATAGTTCATAAAAGTTTATGTATCAATAATTTTTCAATTTAGCTTAAGGAAAAAAGTCAAATGCATACTTTTACTAATAAATGTTCAATATTCTATAATCAGAAATCAAATACCACTAATTTGATAACAGGGAAGTACAAGAGACTAGAAAATAAGACAACAAATGAATTGAGTGATATATAGAAGTTAGATTCAAGTCTTTAATTCTTAGAAGATATATTTAATACAACATGAAAAATATATAAGAAATAAAGTAATGGCTTTATTTTCTTTTATGTTTTGTTTATTATCAATTGTTTATTAGTTTTATTAATGGTTAATTATTAATAAAATAATTATTTGTTTATTTGCCTATCTACTTGTCTCTTCTAATTCACATCTATTGAGTTTCTGTATTACTCAGTCTGCTCTCCTTTTACAGGATTGGTCAATTCTAACTCCTTCTCTAGTTAGGGCAGGTCAGTGGGAGATAAATATGAGGTAATAATCTACCATGCTTTAAAGACAAATAATTTGTCTATTTCTCCTTTTCATCTGTGAGAGTTGTTTATACTTCAGTATATGAATATTCTGTTGGATATTTTATTACAAATATGTTTACCACATTGAAGCTTGTTTTGACTCTCTTCATTGTGGTTTTTGATAGATAGTTCTTAATTTTAATAAAGTCTAATTTATCATTTTTCCCTTGATATTTAGTGCTTTGTTTCACTTGCATAAGAACATTTTTCCCTAAATTAAGGGCTTGATGATGACCTCCTAATGTTTTCTTTTAGAAACTTTATATAGGTTGTCTTTTCATTTAGAAGTACTACCCACCAGGAATTGTGGTGCCCCGGGTAAAATAGAGGTCAAGATTTCTGCTTTCCATTTAGAAAAGACATTTACCCAATGATGCTGCTGCAGTGTTAATGTTATTTTTGTCATAAAATGAAGTGAATTTTCTATTTTCTTCACTTGGTCTGTTTTGTTTATCACTACAAAAAAATATCACATTGTTTTAATTAGGATAACTTTACTATAGATATTGATATATAGTAAGCTAAATTTGTTGGATTTATTTTTTCATTTTTAAAATTGCTTTAGCTTTTATTGGATCATTTTATTTCCATATAAATTTTAGGATGAGCTTGACAGTGCCCACAGAATACCCACTTACATTTTAACTAGGATTGCATTAAATCTATAGATCAATTTTGGTAAAAGTATTTAAATTTTAATATTCTATTACGAGGGACATGCACAAGACATCGTTACATATGTAAATTAATAAAGAGTGGTGATAACAATGATTATGAAACAGCAAAATGTAAATCAAAAAAGTTATGAATTTTGAGTCAAGAGATACAAGTTTGAAAAGAAGAATGAAAACCACAGAAAATAAAAAGAAAATAGAAATCTGAATTGCTTCCTGATGTGCCGTATTCAAGGGATCTGGCAGTCTTTCAGTGTGCAAACATGTTGTAAGTCTAAAATAACAACTTACATGCACACACGCACACACAAATCCCTTTGCTTTTCTTGTTCCATTCTTTTCCATCTGGCATTCTCATTCTAATTTAATGCTTACTGAAGATAATTCTAATATGAAAAGGAGAGACGGTTTAGATAATTAAGAACTATTTCTTATTATCAGTCATTAATTCAAATATGCATATTTGAATTATACATATATAAATTATAAATATGTATGTTTGTGATAAATTATATTTTTTGAAGAGATACAAATCAGGATGGCATGGGAGGCTCATTTTCTTTTTTGTAATAGCTTAGCAAAAAGCTAATGAGCTGGGTTAAACCAGTCTGCTGAGAGACGGCAAAGCATTAGATTGATGTCAGCATTCTTGACTTGCAAAGCGGTTCCCAGTTTACTCCATATATAAACCTTGCCTCAAAGTATGCATACTTCCTATTTTCTTGCTGGCACTGGAAGCCCTTGACAAATTTCTCGTTTATGGAAACTTGGTCTTGCTTATCTCCCTCTTAGGCCAAATTTTACATACGTAATACGGTGTTTGGGCGGACCTTGTTCTTTTGGAGTGCTTTCAGTGTCCTGTCAAGCATGCCACCCAGGCAGGCCCCTACCTCTGGAAACCTTGAACCTGGATACAGAATATCTATGCCCATCTTCACTGTACAATAATGAGAGTTTTGAGGCAAGCATGTTCTCTGCTGCTTCTCTGGTTCTAATGTCCCTAATAAACACCTATGTAACATCTGTATCCTATGACACTGGAGGTATATAATGACCCTTTTTCAAGATATTCCAGTAGGATGATTTTCTTACTCTATGCTTATTTTGGAAATGTTTACAGAAAATGGTATTCAAAACTGAAGGTATTGATGATAGATTGAGCACATAACTGCCCCTTCTGCCTATTGTCTCAAACATCTTCAACTAAAATAATCATTCTAGGTTAACAATTTGACATTCTTCAAAGACAAGCATGATTATCATGGCTTTATTTCACATGCAGAAATATTTCAGTAACCACAGAAATTCTCTAGAAAGAATGGAAACCATATAATAAAACAGAAAGAGCACAGACTTTAATGAGACTTGGAGTCTCGACCTGATTGGATTTGTTTAGAAGCTAAATGTCCTAGATCAAATCATGTATTCATGATGAGTTGCAGTTTTTTTATCTGTGAATAAAAAAAATGCATGTCACATTAAATTAGAGCAAGAAACAGATTAAAATAATTGACATGAAATGTCAGGTATAGTTCTTTGGCTTACATAAAGTGAGTGCCCGATAAATTATATTTTTTTCCTCTTTCTGGCTTCAAAGCTTGTGTTTTATTTTGTTTTTAAGATGGAGTAAAGGAGCCGAAAGTCAAAGATGTGGGTGGGTCTAGAAACTGGGAATGGCCTTCAGGTAGCAGCCAACAAGGAAATGGCTACAACAGAAAATAAGTAAATTCTTCCAGCAACCCAAATATACAAGGAAAGATGTCCTCCCCTACAGCTTCCAGGAAATAACAGAGCCCAGCCAATAGCTTGCTTGGTGAGCCTAGGGTCAGACTTCTGATGTCCAGAGATATAGGTTAATACATTTCAATTGTGTAAATTACTAAGTTTGTGGTAGCTTGTTACAGCAGCAATGGAAAACAAATACAGGCTTTATAAGTGAGGGGTAGTGTCTTCATGTTTTACTTTTGAATCACTCTTAAGAATGGTATGAATAATTTTGACTACCAAACATAAGGAATGCAATGTGAATTTATCGAATGAATTACTATAGAAGAATTCTCTTAAAAGATTAGATAAAGCCTCTGACATTGAGATAATGTAGTCTGTTATGTCCAAGCAGGAATTAGTCTAAGATCCAAGTGTATCTTGCTAATTATGTGAATCTTAGCCAAAACTGTATTGCAAAAATCTGTATTCCCAATTTTGGTAAATTGTTTATTTTTTAATTATTTGCTGCTTTTCCCCAGGAGAGAATTATATTTCCTTCCTTCCTAACTAGCCATATTACTTGTTTTGGCCAATAGAATAAAAGTGACCTGTGTGTCATGTGAGCAGAAGCTTGGTTCAGCATGGTTCTACCATCTCTGTTTTCCTCTGTGATAGAGCAACATATCCCAAAGAGGGTTGTCCCCTTCAGCTTACCTCTATGAATGGAGCACAAACACAACCTGCTTAAATATAGCATGCACATATAAGTGAGAGATAGACATATGCTCCTATAATAACTGAAAAATTTTTGCTACTATAGCACAACCCACCCAAAACTAATATAAATAGCAATATGTAGAAGTGAGGGCTTTAGTGCTATTAATATAAAAACTAAACTATGTGGCTTTGTATCCAGGTATTAACTTTAATAAAATTGATATTTTAGTCTGGAAATGGATGGTCCATCTTATGCAATTATAACATATTTGATAATATTAACTGATTAACTATGATCAAAAATAGAACAAATTTGTCTTATATATAAACTTATAGTTTTTTATTTTAAAAAAAATTGGGAAATTTGACTGCTATTAGACATTATTGCTAATGGCTTTCTTGAATAAATTAATAAACTCTGCCCCTATTGCTAGGGAGCGTAACCAAAGCCTAATCAAGAAACATTCCACATTCCCAGGTGAGGGGTGTCCTCACAATATTTGCACAGTTTGTTAAGTATCATTATAGACCAGTGCCTTTCTATTTTTCCCTTTTTCAAATGAGAGTATTAATTCTACTTACCCTGCCTGGATTCTACCGCTACATGTTGGCTATGTTAAAGAACTGTAAAATGATGCTGAACTTTAAGCCTAATACTAAGATTTTGTGGCACATTTGGTGTATCATCTTGAGGAGGAAATGAGTGGAAGAAAGTGATTATTTATGGCTAAGAATGTGGGATATTCTGGATTGAATTATTAGTTGTCTCTTTCAGAGGGAGGAATAATGTTTACCTGCTTTACTGGATAGCATACTTGGTCTTGTTACATTATGAGGCACATCATAGGAAGACCATTTGAAACAAAAGAAAAATGAGAAAATCTTAAAATTAGCCAGAGAAAAATTACATATTACATTTCAAGAAGCTCAAATAAGATGGATAGCTTATCTTACAATAAACAGTGGAAGCCAGGTGCCAAGGGAAGAATTTATTTAACGTACTGAAAAAAATATCTGCTGGCTTAACATAAGATACCTTTCCCAAATAAAGGTAAAATAAAGGCGTTTTCAGACAAGCAAAAAAACTGGTTGCCAACAGTCTCAACTTAAGAGAATTCTAAATGGAATTATTTGGGAAGAGGAATTTAACAGAGTGAAACACAGAAATCGAGTAGGAAAGGAAGAATATGACAAAGGTGTAGATATGCCATTAAACATCACTGATTATTGATTGTACTAAACTTCATCAGTACTTTTTTATTCAGAATACAGATGCACAGAGATTCATGAGAATATCCACATAAGGTATGAGGCAGATAAAGTTAATGTCTACAGAGATTCTAGCATTGGTGGGGAAATGGTAAGAATAATTTGTAATATACCTTAATAAATCACGCATGCATGTTATAATCTCTTCTATAACTGCTAAAAGAATTGTGAAATTAACAATTTAATGGAGAATAAAACAGTAGCAAAAATATGTTTTTAATAAAAATAAAGCCAGAAAGAAGAAAACAAAAATATAACACATGTGATTCAAATGGAAAACTAAACTGATTTAAATCAACCACTTAGTACTTACATTAAATGAAAATAAACCAAATACTCAAAGTAAAAAGAATAACAGATTGGTACACACATACACACATACATTGCTTACAAGACATCTACTTTAAATACATGATATAAAAAGTTTTAATGTGAAGGGATGGGGAAAAAGAGTAACTAAAATAAAGCTTTGGTAGCCATACTAATTCATACACACACACACACACACACACACACACACACACACATATATATATCATAAAATTGTTCTATAGAATTTAATACCTATCAATGATCTTTTAACTTGAGTGAAAACTAAACCAAATCATGATTTCTGGACTTGCTAGTGCCAATCTAATCCACTAGATAAATTCTGAGGTGTTTAAGGGAAAGTTGCATATGTCCATACATAAATATATCCATGAGGATTTTATAGGTATTCTGAGAATCTTTGCTTCAAAATAATATTAATGGAAGCCCCTTTGGGAACCGGGGCCATTTACAGATTTTACACAGTGATGTGTACCTGTGTGCATGTACATATGTGTTTTAATATAATCTACTTTTTAAAATAAAATGTTATCAATAGTCTTGTGTTTCAAAGAGCAATTAAGGATTAATCATAACGTATTTATATTTGTTGCCTTGAAGCTCAGGTGAACATGCACCGTAGTGGCAAAATGGGAAGAGAAAAAAAAAAAAATAGAAGGCTGCGAATGGCAAACCATCAGGCAGATGAGACTGAAACCCACACAAACACACAATTATATTTTATTAATATACTAGGGAAAATAAATATCTTAAACTTAGGGAAGATGACAAGATATAGGCAATAAGAACCTATACTATTAGATCGTGTGGTCCTTTTTTATAAAGGTTAGAAATAAGAAAGCAAAAGTATGCATGTGTTATGGCAATCTTTTGCATATCCATTTAAACTTAGGCAAGCTTATGATTCTAAATATTGTTACAGAAAGATTTAGTTGAATGTATACTTTCTTTGAACTTGTTTAGCATATCAAAGAGGGAGCAGACATAGCTCAAAATGTGATTGGATGATAAATATTTACATCTTTTATTCTGAAGTAAAAAGATATTCTAAAAGATGTCCACATGGTTTTTGAAATTGTATAATACACTCCTGGGCATTGAGAGAGTAAATATAAACATTGGTACAGGCTATCATTTCTATTGCTATTTAACATTCAATTTCTATTACATCCTTGTATATTTGAGGGAACGAATATAACATATTATACTCCTTTTCTATAAATATTTTATATCTATTAGTATAAACTAAATTCTCTACTAGTAATTACTAAGTGGCATACCTGTTTCTTTGTGACCAAATCCTTATTTCTGACTTCTAAAATATAGATAGTAAAGTTGATGAGTCATGCCTACTTCTAAATTCACCTTCATCACTTAAACATTAAAGGAAGATCAGAATCCATAATAGGACCACCATTCAACTCACTTTCCTCCTGATCCTTGACTTCTGGGTAAATAATGTGATACTGCTTGTATTGTCAAAACACTATCACACTAAAGAAGTTTTATTATAGTTAAAAATAAAGTGAAAGAATATTTGAAGGTGAAATGTACAGTACATTGAAAATATGAGGTCCACACTAATAAAAGGTATTGCAATTACAGGGTGACTTTTTCTTTTTCTTTTTCTTTTTTCCACTAAATCAGATCACCCTAAAATGAGATTGTACAAACATAAAAGGATATGTGCAATATAGAATCTGCTGGCACCTTGATCTTGGATTCCCCAGCCTCCAGAACTGTGAGAAATAAAATTCTGTTGTTTATAAGCTACCTAGTCTCTGGTATGTTGTTACAGCAGCCTGAGCAGACAAAGGCACTAGGGTTGCCCTTTGTTTTTTCTTTTTTCCATATTCTCTCTCTCTCTCTCTCTCTCTTTCTCTCTACCCTTCTCTGTCTACTGACCCTCCCACCTCTCTCAAATTGTCATGGTATTTTTTATTTGCTATGTAATATCTTTTGAAGTAAAGAAAAATTAGAATTTTTTATAATTAGCATGAATTTTACTATCCACTTTTATATTTTGCAATTCCAGTGATAAATGCAAATATAAAGCATTTAACTCATATGTAGGATAACCGAAATTACATAATTTATATTTGTATTTCATTCATGCATATGTATTTTATTCTTATTAGAACTGTGGAAATGCCCCAAAAAACTAACTCTACTTTTATACTTCACTTCTTAATTCATATATATTCTGTCAATACTCTCCACCTACATTACATTGATTAGTATGGAAGGGTTCAAAGGAAAAAGAAACATAAATCACCTTATATGTGGCTGACATACATACTGTACTTATCTCTTATGCTGATGTTCTTGCTTCACCATCCAGACTTCACTGACAAAACACAGTTCAAAGATTAAATAATTTAGAATTTCAAGATAGTGAAAGTAGAGCGTTAAACCAAATATGGAACCCATCTGAGTGCAGACTTCTGTGTGGCTTCCCTGGTCACATATTTATGAAGCTGACCATGAAAAGGTCAGAGTAGCTATGTATATAGCTGGATGATATGAGTTTCTGAAATTCAGCTGGGTGGTTTACTTCTTATTTGCTTAACAGTTGGTTATATGTGAGCATAGTAAATTTTGTAGCTTAAATTTATATCTTTGATTATTCCCAACCTATTTGTTCGCCTTTACCAAGATTCCTAAAGTACAATTTAATTTCCATTTGTCATTTGAGGTACTGATTAGAGACAATATTTAAATATAATGAGTAATATTTTCCTGCTTTCAGATTATCTGAAATTTCCAGATGCTTTCAACTTGGCTGAAGCAAAAAAGAGCTAATGTTGATTTTAAATTAGAGTATACAATCCTGGATATTTAAGTAGAAGCCAATTTTACCAGTAAATAAATCAGTAGTTATATAATTATTATCTTCCCTTGCTTTCTGAACAAATCTAGTGATGAAAAACCTAAGGGGTAGTTTTTTACAATCAATCCCTTGATTGTAATAGTGCTTTAAAACGTAGGTACCTATTTTACTAAATAGGGAAGGACAGCTTCTTGAAAGCTATGCACTAATTTAAAATTCATGAACTTATACTGCACTTTGCAAGAACATATTTGATTACTTTTTGTACTTACAGTAAAACTTTATTTGTGCTGAGTATATATAGAAAAATGAAGTAAAAAATGAGATTGTCCATTTAAAATTGATGCATTTTTCTTATTTCCTCTTGCAGTTAGACTAAATTTTGATCTAGAAACATTGGTTAACCAACTCATATATTTACAACAAAAAGTAATGTCAATGGAAATTATTCAGAGTGTTGCATAACACAAAATAAACTTTTCTTTTCTTTCTTTTTTCCTTTATCTCAATGAAATGTGTTTGGAAACTTGGATCTGAATATTAGAGTGAGGAATGTATCCTGTAATTTTTTCCTAAACTGTTCTTAGTATTCACACTCTTTTTATGATTTCTAAGAACAGAACCCTTTTGATAACTCAAACAATAATTGTGAGAAAGAAGACATAAGGCTTTTCCAAATTGAATGTTGCTCTCAATCTCATATCAATAAAGAACATAGATTCATTTCTGGCAAAAAAAAAAAAAACAACTTTCAGAGCTATTTGTCCTTAACTTTATATTATATTCAGCTTGTTAATTTATGATCCTTAAGAATGATATTCTCCTTAATCTAATTATATACCTTTTATAATTGAAACAATAGAATCAGAATTACTATTTTCTCTAAAAGTGTATTGCAGTTTGGGTCTTTGTTCATATATTCATTTTTATTTATTTTTTTCTTGCACTTTTATGAAGTGCATAGTGCATGCCTGTTTTCAAAATTTTCTTGTGGACAGAATAGACAATGGCAACAGAGTATATAGTTCAAATAATGAGTTGACTATTTAGTTGAAGGAAAATATTCTAATGACTTTTTTTTTACTGTTTTTTTTCGGATCATAAAAATCGAAAACTTTTGAAAATCTTAAATGAGTTTTGAATATATTTATTTTTTAAAAAATCAATTACCTTACCACTTTACTTTCTACTTTATTTTATTTTTTTTATTTCAGCATATTATGGGGGTACAGATGTTTAGGTTACATATGTTGCCCTTTCCCCCTCTCCCCCTCTAAGTCTGAGTTTCAAATATGTTCATTCTTCAGGTGGTGCGCATTGCATTCTTTGTGTATGCATATACCCGTCCCCTCCTCCCCCTCCCTCCTCCCCCTCCCCCACCCAACATCCAATAGATGTTATTCTTATATGTGCACTTATTCCACTTTAATTATTATCAGACAAATTCATGAAAAGTGAGAAACAGAGGGCACTGTTCAGCACTAAGAGAGATCCCAATTTCTCCCCAGAAGAAAAAGAGAGTTGAGAGTGCACCCAATGTCCTCGTGTGCAAGTGTATTTTCTGGTCACAGTGGAACAAAATTGGAAACCAATAACAAGTGACAAATTACAAAATTCACAAATATATGGATATTAAACAACACACTCTAGCACTACCATTAAGGCAAAGAAGAAAACAAAAGGAAAAACAGAAAATATCATGAGACAAGAGAGAATGAAAACATAACATCCCAAAACTTAGGTGATAAAGCAAAAGCAGTTCAGAGAGGGGAGTGTATAAACGCCTATGAAGAAGTAGAAGAATGGTCACAAATAAGCATCCCAATCCTACACTTGAAGGAACTAGGATAAGAGGAACATAATAAGTCCAAAGTTAGTAGAGGGTAGAAAATAATAAAGATTTGAACAGAAATAAATAGAGAATGAAAAAACAGTAGAAAAATACCAATGAAACAAAGAATTGTGTTTTTCATAATATCAACACAATGGACAAACACTTAACTAGACTAAAAAAAAGAGAAGATTCACAAATAAAATTAGAAATAAAATTAGAAATAAAACAGAATACAACAATGCTACATAAATAAAAAGGATTATAAGAGACTACTATCAATAATTACGTGCTCAAAATTGGATAACCTACCAAAAGTTAATCATAAAGAGCAGAAAACCTGTAGAGACAAATATTCAAAACAGAGACTGAATGAATAATTTAAAAACTCCCAGGAAAGAAACACAGAAAACGAGATGGTTTTACTGGCGAATTTTAACATATAATTAAAAAAGAGTTAACAATAATTCTTCAAAAAAAATAAAGAGTTTCCAAACTCATTTTATGAGGCCAATATTACCCTGATACTAAAGTCAAACAAAGAGGCTACCAAAGAAGAAAACCACAGATCAATACTCCTGATGAACACAGGCGTAAAAACCCTCTGTAAGACATAAGTGAAAACAAAAACAAATTTAACAGTGCATTAAAAGGATCATAGGTCATGATCAAGAGGGATGAATCCCTAGGATGAAAAGATGGTTCACATATGCAAATCAATAAATGTGATATGTCACATTAATAGTATGAAGGATAAAAATCATATGATCATTTCAATACATACAGAAAAAAAAGAGGATTTGAAGAAATTCAACATCAGACCAAATCTTGAATGATATCAAAAACTTTTACCAATAAAAGGGTGACTTAGCCTGAGAGAAGATTCACCAGGACAGAAAAAGTGTGCAATGGAGCAAAGAGCTCAAAGGTCTGAAGTGAGTACTGCATACTGTTCTAAGAATCACTGATTCCTTGTGATAGTCATCCTTCTCCAGGTTCCACTCAAGACACCATTTATGTCAATCTAAATAGAAACAGAGAGTGGCTTTCTAAATTAAAATGATATTTATTCACAAATAGAGCATTGCAATGAGAATTCTTGTGTCATAGTGAACTACGTGCTTATTCAGGGAGGTAAAGGAAGAAAAGATTTTTAATGGGAAAATGCAAGAGGATTACATAATTATTTGGGAATAATTGTTTTTGGCTACAAGAATCAATAACAAGGATGATATTAGTCCAAGGGTAGATGTTCTTGCAGAAGTATTTTTTTGTGTATGGTTGTTATGGCCTTTGTGCAATGTTGCAGTTTTTTCAGAGTCCTTGTGACAGTTTTGTTATCAGGCACATAAGCATGAGAACCCTCTCTTCATAAAGCCTTCCCCAACTGTATTTGTCAGGTTTTTTTTTTTTTTCAACAAGTAACCCCATCATGATTCTGACAACTTTTACTAGTACTGGAAATCCTAGCCAGAGCAATTATGCAAGAAAAAGAAATAAAAGGCATGAAAACTGGAAATGAAGTAGCAAAATTATCTCTCTTTACAGATTACATGATTTTATGTGTAATATTTGCTAAAGCCTCCACAAAAAAGAAAAGCAAAGAAAAGAAAAAGAAACAAAAGTAAAACAAGTGTTAGAACCAATAAATTCAGTAAAGTAACAGGATACAAAATCAATGTACAAAAATTAGTTATGTTTATATACACTAACAGCAAACTATAAAGAAAGGAATTTAAGAAAACAATCCAATTTGTAATATCATGAAAAAAAATAAAATATGTAGAAATAAACTTAACCCATGAAGTGAAAAACTTATACACTGAAAAATCTACAATACTGATGAAAGAAATTAAAGAAGACACAGATAAGTGGAAAGATATTCTATCTCCATGGAATGGAAGATTTATTAATGTTAAAGTATCCATACCACTCAAAGGGATCTACAGATTCAATGCTATCCCTATCAAAATCCCAATGATATATGTTAACAGAAATTGAAAAAATAATCCTAAAAGTCATATGAAACTACTAAAGACCCAGAGTATCCTAAGCAATCTTAAGAGTAAAGAACAAAAATAGGGATGTCATACTTCCTGATTTAAAACATATTACAAAGCTGCAGTAATTAAAACAGTATGGTCTAGCATAAAGGCAGACATATGGACCAATGAAATAGAATGGAGAGCCCAGAAATAAACCCATTCATATAACAATTAACTGATCTTCAACATGGTTACCAAAAATACACAACCATGTCTATTTTTCATAGTTGGAAAGGAAGTCGCTTCAGTAAATGGTGTTGGGAAAAACTGGATGTCCACATGCAAAACAATGAAATTGGTGCTTTATCATACACATCATACACAAAAAATCAAGTTAAGGTAAATTATAGCCTGCTATGTAAAACTGAAACTCTAAAACTCCTATAAGAAAACATAGGGGGAAAGCTTCTGGGATATTGGTCTTGACATTGATTTCCTGGCTATGACACTGAAAGCCCTGATAAGAAAAGTAGGAATACATAAATCAAACTAAATAGCTTCTGCACATCAAAGGAAACAATTAACAAAAAGAAAAGGCAAACTACAGGATGGAAAAAAAAAATTGCAAACTGTATATCTGATAAGGGGTTAGTATCCAAAATATATGGGAAACACCTGTGACTCAATAGCAGAAAATCAAACAACTCAAAAAGTGGGCCAAGAACTCAAATAGACATTTCTCCAAAGAAGATATACAAATTATTCCAGGTATATTAAAATGTACTTATATTTACAAATCATTAAGTAAATGCAAATCAAAACTAATACAAGACATTACCTCATACCAGCTATAATGGCTGCTATTGAAAAAATAAAACCTCACAAAAGATAATAAATATTGATGAAGAAGTGGAGAAATTGCAATTCATGTATTTTTGTATACTCTTCATAGGAATGTAAAATGCTACAGCTGTTATTGAGAAAAGAATGGAGGCTTTTCATAAAGTTAGAAATTGAACTACCATATGATCCAGAAATTCTACTTCTGGGTACATATTCCAAAAAAATTGAAAGCAGAATCTTGAAGAGATAACTACACTTCAATTTTTTTTTTTTTTTTTTTGAGACTCAGTCTCACTTTGTTGCCCTGGCTAGAGTGAGTGCTGTGGCGTCAGCCTAGCTCACAGCAACCTCAAACTCCTGGGCTCAAGCAATCCATCTGCCTCAGCCTCCCAAGTAGCTGGGACTACAGGCATGCGCCACCATGCCCGGCTGATTTTTTTTTTCTATATATTTTTAGCTATCCAATTAATTTCTTTCTATTTTTAGTAGAGACGGGGTCTCGCTTTTTCTCAGGCTGGTCTCAAACTCCCGAGCTCGAACTATCTGCCCGCCTCGGCCTCCCAGAGTGCTAGGATTACAGGCGTGAACTACCACGTCGGCCTTGCACTTCAGTGTTTATTGAAGCATTCTTCACACTAGCCAAGATATGGAAACAAACCAAGTGCCCTCTGTGGATGAATGGATATAGAAAATGTGATATATACATGCAATAGAATATTATTTATCCTTGAAAAATAAGAAATTTCTGATATGTATGACAATATTAATCAACCTAGAGGATATTATATGTGAAATAAGCCAGTTATAAAGGACAAATACTACATATTCCACTTACATTCCACTTATATACAGTCAAATTCATAGGAACAGAGAGTAGAATGTTGGTTTATAGGGGCTAGTGGGAGGAAGAAATGGAAGGTTGTTCAATGGGCATAACATTTTATCTATATAGTATGAATAATTTCTAGAGATCTGCTGTAAAAAATAGTTTAAAATACTGTGTGGATCACTTAGAAAATTTGCTAAGAGGGTAGATCTCATATTAAGTGTTTTTACCACAAAAAAATGTAAATAAACTTTTGGAATGATGGATGTATTTATTACCTTGATTGTACTATAGTTTCATGGTGCATGAATATGTCCAAACTCATCAAATTGCATACATTAAATATGTTCAGTTTTATGTATATCAATCATACCCCAATAAAGCCATTAAAGAAAAGAAATATATAAGAAATACTAGCCAAACAAATAATAAAACATTACCAGAAACATATGGACAGGTTCGATGGATTTTAATCCCAACTAACTCTAGCCACAGAGCACACCCATATCTACCAGCAAGTCCATTCCCTTTACCTTCCACCCAGTATATATTCAAGGTTGTGTGTAGAGAAGGGGAGATGAGAGAAAAACCATCTAATATTTGTAAGGACTTGTTCAGGTGCAAAGTAATGGCATGCTTGAGGGTGTGTGCACAACAGTAGTCTCTACAAACCCTTTTGAAGTAATTTTGGCTCTAACCAAGAACAAGTTAGTAGTTTCTGATGGCTGGTGACAAAAGTGTCAAGGAATGATAAAATCTTCATTGGTGAAAAGCTCAGATAATATTATATAGTAAAGAAAATTCTGTGATCCAAAAATCTGGCACCTGAACTAAAAAACAGAGAGACACGGTAAGAGCAAGAGAAAAGAAGAAATTGATTTCCAAAGTTTTGTTGATACTTTGTTGATCCCAAGAATTTCTGAATGGATAGTGATGTACAATTTCTCAACATGTCTCAAGCCAATGCCAAAATAAATTTATCTACAGCTGAACAAAGACCCACATTCAGAAAATTACAGATGAAATTAATTCTTCACCCACTGCTAGAGCCTAACAAGAAGGAACATGCCATTTTCTGGAGATAAATTTTACTTCAATCTTGACTGCTTACTTATCACTTTTTTCAGCATAAATAAAAAATAATGAGACATGAAGAGCAAGAACATCTGACTCATGGTTAAAAGAGGAAATACACAGTAACAACTGATATAGAGAAAGCCCAGATTATGAAATTTAGCAGATTGGAACTTAACCAACTAGGGGAAAGATCTCTACGAGGAGGAAGAAAAATCAATGTCATTTACAATTTCATATTAGTAAAATATCTTTTAACAATGAAAGTGAGGGAGATCTCATTTTGAAACATACTAATCATACCTCAGATATCAACAAACACTGGATGAAATATATAAAACAAAAAAAAAAGAAACCAACTGTCTTAGTCTATTTTGTATTGCTTATATCAAATATTGAATAACTTATGAGAAAGCAAATTGATTTCTTCAGTTATGGATGCTGAGAGGATCAATGTTGAGGCATCACATATGGTGAGGGCCTTCTTGCTGGTGGGGACCCTCTGAAAATCCCTAAAGCAGCACAGGGCATCACATGGTGAGGAACATGAGAATCCTAATATGCTATCTCAGGCCTCTCTTCCTCTTCTTATAGAGCCACTACTTCCCCTCCCATGACAACCTATTAATCCATTAACCCATTAATTTTATGAATATATTAATCCATTCATGAGGTCAGAGCCCTCATCATCCAATTTATGTTTTAATGTCCCAGCTCTCAATACTGTCACATTAGTGATTAAATTTCAACATGAATTATGGAAGGAACAAATATTCAAACCAGAGTACAAACCAAACACACACACACCCCCCCACATTCAAGTCTTCCGCACTTCTTGAGTATGAAACAAAGTCCCTTTGGTGTAAGAAACCTGGGACTCAAACACAAAACTTTAGTCTACCTAGGGAATCAGAGGAAAGAGTGTGGGGCTGTCAGAGTATCTGGAAAATAAGGGGTGAAGTCCAAGGACAGAAGATGCCACAGAGGGAAGATCGCTAAATTCTGCACATGGACCACACCCAAAACTTCGGCTGGCCCTTGCACTGTGCATGAGAAAGAACGCTACAAAAAATAGAAGAAGCGGCAGTAATTGTAAAATGGAAAATATCGTGCAGAAGAAATTTAATCCAGCTAATTTTCTATTAAAATAAAAATCAATTATTCAGGGAACAAGAGCAGTGTTGAGAGTTTCTACAGTTAACCTCATGTCCCCTATATGAGAAAGTTTACTAGACATGTGAAGAAACAGGAAATAGATGATCTCCGGTCAAGAGAAAAAGCAGTCAATGGAAATCATTGGAATTAACAGGCAAGTTTTTTTAAGTGACTCTTATACACATGCTCAAAGGCTTAAAGGAACATTTCGACATTATGAATGACAAGAAGTTGTTTGAGCAAATAAATTAAATCATAACTGTCAAATACAAGTTCTAGAAATGAAAGAAACAGTATATACAATAGAAAAGCATAATGGATGAAATTAAACAGTAAACTGTAGTTGTCAAGAGGGCCAGCACACTTGTAGATAGATAGAAATCATTCAATCTGAAGAAAAAAATTAACAATAATGAATATATAATTAATGAGGTTTTGGAATAATATGACATAATATAACATGCATAGGTATTCTAGAATGAGAGAAAAGAAAACATGTAGCAGAAAATTATTTGAAGAAATAATGTACAAAATTTCCCAAATTTGTAGAAAAAAATACATGCAGCCACAAGAAACTCATCAAATCCCCCAAAACAATTAAGTGCGAAGAAATCAATCTAGGTATATTATAGGTCAAGTCTGAAAAATAAAGAGAAAATCTTGGAAACATCCAGAGTAAAAAGAAACAAATCAAAATAGTAGTTTCCTCTAAGTGGAAACTGGAATGCCTGAATCTCAGAAGCAAGAGGAAATTGCCAGGGGATGGTGGAAATGCTCACTATTCAAGTTTGGCTGGTGATAACATGGACATACATGATTTTCTCCCAGTATTACTGAGGTAGGAAGCATCTACCTGCACAGCTTTCTGCCAGCTGGGTGGAAGACCAGGACCGATGGGGTTTGAGTTAATTTCTTTTAGTGGGTGGAGGTTCAGGAGATGCTATAAAGGGTTGCCTTCTGCCTGGCAGTTCCTGGCATGAATCATCTTTTTCTGCTGGTAGAGGGCAGAAGCTACAGAGTCTGAGGCACTAATGCTCTTGTGTGACAGATTAGAAGACAATGGTCTGTGGTTGCCATCTGCTACTGGATGGAATGCCAGGAGACAGTGGATCTGTTTTCATCTTCAGTTCTAAAGGAGGTGCTTATCTGCTGCCTGTGAATGTGAGGTATAGGTTGAGACAGCTTGCCGCATTCTGCAGCTATTACTGCTGTGGGTACATCTTGGGAATAGATTGGCCCCCATCCTTCAGGCAGGTCACACCACTGCTGCCACTAAGAATAGGTCTCTGCCTTAGACATCTCCTCAATCCCTCTTTTCTGTTATTTTGGCCGGACAAAACAGGCTTAGACTTTTTTTTTCCCCCTCTCCTTCTTTTTCTTTCTTCCTTTTTTTTTTTTTTTTTTTGGTCTATGCCTACCGACTATTCATGATCACAGAGTTTTGGCACTCAGATTGAGATATATGGGAGACAGAAAAAGAACACAGTGGTATTCTTCAAATCCTGAAATTCCTAGCCAGTCCACCACCTTCTTTCCACCTATCAGATTATTTCTACTTTTCTACTTTCTATGATTATTGAATTATTTCTAGGGTATTAAGTTGTATTTAGAGAGGAAGGGCAGGAAAAAGTGAGTCTATGTCCCAGAACTGAAAATATACCTTATTCTTTCACATTTAAAATAAATAGGTATAAGAGTAAGTTTGTAAAACCCATTTTACAATCACCCAAAATAAATGTTCATAGTATATTATAATTGATCCAGATACTAATTATTAACCAAATAAAACTTTGAAGATAAATATATGTCCTCTACGTTACCTTTCTGTTTACAGTACTCTCTTTTCCCTCCCTAGAGGCAATCACTATGATGAAACATGTATAGAAGTGATGATTTCATACTTCTGTTAGAAAAATATGTATTCACATATATCATTATTGTTTGAAATTTTAAAAAAGATATGTAACTACTCTCTTATTGTGTATAATAATCAGGAGACAACAGGTCCAGCTCCAGGACCATCTCCTTTCGGATGTGCCCCAGGAAAGATAACTCAGACGCATCCTTAACGTTTAGTGCCAGTGTGAGGCTCCCAGCCAGCATGGTGAAGTTGGGGGAGAAGCGGGAGAGATACCACACAGCCACACAGAGGTCAGACTCCATCAAGTGTCCAGGCTCCTCTTGCACTGAGTTCTTGTGGCTCCTGTGGGTGTGGCCAGCAAGCACGACCTCTTTGTGAAGGAACTGGAAGGCCAGAGCCCTGTGGAACCAGCCTCCAGCCCCAAGGAGACCTTGAAGCTCTCAGGGGTTGTGATATCCAGGCTCAACCTGTGGATCAGCAGGACCCAGGAGTCTAGAGATCAAGACAGCCAGGAGGCATGGAGAGATTTGGCAGCCACCAACAGGAGTCAGTGGGGAAAGAAACCAGCCTCCTGTGAAGGGGATGCCCTTTGCCTTTCATGTGCCTCCTCTCCCTGCCTTGTCCTCCCCTCCCTGCCCTGGCCTGCTGCCCTGGCCAGGAGCTAAGTGCCTATTTTGTGCAACCACTTTCCCTTTCTTTGAAAAACCAGTTCTCAGGAAGGATCTATAAACTCATTCACTCTCAGGTGTAAGTGGAAAAAAAAAAAAAAGCAGCTCTGCATCTGCTCTTCCATTCTAACTTTTAAGATACTACACATGGAATCACAAGAATACTGAGGAAATCTCACATTTTCTCAAATAGGAACAGCACCCAAGAATGGAGTGGATTGTAACATCCCTGGGCCTAGGGTATCTACGCTGTACTTGATTTTTGCTTTTCTGGCAGGTACTATTCTTGTTGGTCTTCCATTTTCATAAATCTTTAGACAAAAAGCAGGTATCAGTCACCATGTTCATATATGTCTCTGAACTCCAAAAGACACATGACACTCTTTCCAGACCTATTTCATCCTACTCTGTTCTTTCCTCTTAATACAAAATATTAGGCCTGAAGATTGCATTAAGAATGCATTCAACATGAATTCTCCACTATGATTCTCTTTGATTCTCTCACCCCCCTCCAGTCTTCTTTTAGACTGCTGTGAAGTGATGTGCTAATAGCTGGTGGTAATAGAGTTGGTTCTATTGTAGTGAAAAAGAGAGAGAGAGAGAGAGAGAGAGAGAGAGAGAGAGAGAGAGAGAGACACGCCCTTTCTTAATATTTGGGGCCTATCTATATAATTTAAATTGTACATATTTGGGGTAAGTTTTGGAGTATCCAGATTATAGCTTTAAAGATTGAAACAGAAAACAATCTGCAGGCACTTTTCTGATAAATAGAGTGGTAAGAGGCATGAAGTTCAAATTTTGAAACTCCAAGGTTCTTATGAAGACTTAAACTTTAAAATGACTTGCTTTAAAATTAAAGTCATCATGTCCTAGAATTCCACTGGGAGATTTTGTCTCATTTTGAATGTCATGATGACTAAAATTCTTCACCCACCTTATCATCCCCATCCTCCACAAAGGCTTTGAAATGAAATTTCCTGTAAATTCTTCAGCTATTCTGACTTGTAATGGGGGAGATATATTTAGTCATCACCTTACAATGAGAGCTAAATAGCAAACTCACTCTGACTAAAGAATACATCTTTTGTTCTTTCAGTAAAATGTCCCATGGCAGCTGTCTGTTGACATTAAAAATGGCACCATGTTTAGAACCATGATTGCCAAGAAAAGAAGTTTCCCAGCAAGCTACAGCCTCTGTTTCTGTACAGAAATCAGTTTGTTTTTTGTTTTTTTTTACCCTAGAGTTAGTCTCATTTGTTATGTTCCAGATATTTAAGAATTAACAATTTTCTTAGCTAAATTATTTGTTTAAGATTATTTATGGTACTACAAACAAATCAGAACAGTGATTCCTCATAGTGGAGATTAGAATCCCTGGATCTCAGAGGCAAGAAAAAATTGCCAGGGGATGACGGAAATGTTCTGTATTCAATCTTGGCTGGTGATTGCATAGACATATACAATTTTCTCCCAATTTTATTTAAGGTTGTTTATGTATAAACTCTGAGAAGCTGATCTTTTTGAAGGGAAGATATTTTCAAATGTATTTTTATGATTTCCTTTCAGAAGTGTTATCTTATATTTTGGAGATTTGTGTTTATGGTTTTATTTGTTCACTTTATAAAGTGTCAGATAATTATCCCCACTCTGCCACTGGAAAGGAGCATATATGCAGCACATTTATGTACAATTTACAGCACTGTGTATTTCCAAGGCTAGCAAGCACATCACAGGAAATATGAGTGTTAATGTGACATTTTGACTTTGTGAGCTAGAAGGTCACTTGAGTAATTAGTGCTAGATAAACCCAGGAGACATGCTGTGCTAGTGTGATCATTCTAGCAATACCCACTGTGACTAACAAACACTGAGTAGAGGAAATTTATTTACAAATTATGAAAATCTTCTTAGCTATTTTTTAAGTATCTGAGGCTACCTCAAATTTCAGTATTCTTTTAGAGAAGGGGCTTTGCTTAATTTCATAAATAATACCAAAAACTACAAAAAAGGCTAAGGTGCATTAATATGTAATTTGAAGACAGCTAACAAATACTATTAATGATATGGTTGACCCTGGTGCCATCTAAAATAGAGATTTTAGTAATAATTTTAAGTTTGAAATATTTTTTTCTCAGAAATTCTGAATTTTTTAAACTTTTTTTTAAACTTCATGGAGGTTCAGAATAGAATTCAGGGACTACATTATTCCAGGTTATCAACAAATATTTAGCATTCTCTTGAACTAATTGGACTGATTTATATATTTTACCTTTTGTGCATTAAATTATGCCCTAGATCTATCTCTAAGTAATTCTGCATTACGTTACACGAACAATGAGATAAGAGAAAATAATTAGAAATAGAAAACCAGGAGGAGGGAGGAGAGGAGGGGTATATGCATGCACAAAGAGTGCAATGTGCACCACCCAAATGATGGACATATTTGAAACTCGGACTTAGGGAGAGAGGTGGGGGCAAGGGCAACATATGTAACAGAAACATCTGTACCCCCATAATATGCTGAAATAAATAAAAAAAA
>CAUYSK010037246.1:0-24125 GCA_963575035.1 Avahi laniger | reverse complement strand
CAGCTGAGTGCCCCCTCTTGGGCTGGACTCACTAGTGACACTGATTGCCTATGACTCACCTCCAAGGCACACGGTAATGCTAAGGCGCCTGTTTGCTGGAACTCTTAGCTGTGCCTGTGTCTCCCCAGGATCTCAGAAACTTTTTCTTTTGACAGTATTTATGGAGGTACTGTTGGTGTAAACTGCACAGATCCTGGTTCGCTGCATGCATTCGTACATATATAAACACCTGTGCAACCACTACCCAGATCAAGACTGAGAACATTTCCAGCCCCCAGAAGGCTCCATCGTGCCTCTCCCAGTCAGTGACCCCCAAAAGTAACCTCTGTTGTGACCTGTGGTTGGACTTGATATGAAAGGAACTATCACAGCCTGTGCTCGTTTATACCTGGCTTCTTCCACTCAGCTGTGAGGTTTGTCCATGTTTCCCGTGTCCTAGCTCCTTTTCATTGCTGAGGGCTGTTCTGTTCAATTAACTTCTCCTTTCTCCTGTCGGTGAACACTTGTATTGTTTCCAGTTTGGGGCTATGACAAGTAAAACTGTTATAAACACATGAATATGTTTTTCTTTTTCTTGGGTAAATATTAGGAGTGGAATAGCCAGGACATAGGAGTAGATATTTGACCACATTACAATTCAACAGGCAGTTGTACTGAGTTGTATTTTACGCTCCAACGTGCAATGAGTGAGAGTTCCAGTTGTTCCATATCCCAGGGAACTGGCAATTCCTGGGAATGACGTGCCGTGACAAAATTGTCCACGGTGTCAGAGAGGATTGTGAAGAATTTCCCTCCTTTTCCCTCTTTTCTGCTCCAGCTGTTGCTGGTTGATCCAGGAACACGATGGGGGTGGAGGGCGCAAAGGGGACGCAGGGCCTCAGTCTACGGGAGCCTCTCAAAGACGCCAGTCTGCAAATCCTGGAGCACCTAGGCAGAGCGCGAGCAGGAAGAGACGTGCAGACACATGTATGGCTCTGGGTGCCCGCTCCTGCCAATATGACCCTCACCTGCTCATCCCAGGGACGATCTCTGGGCCTTCTCCTTAGCATATTGCAGGGACCTGGTTGACTTCGCGCAAGTCTGTTGTCGTGGCTCCCCTCCCCTCTCTCTTGCCCGTCCTGCTGTTCTCTGATTTGGCCAATTATTTCCCCTAAATAGGTTGTGAAGCCGATTAAAGACAGTTTATGTCCTATGTTCCCTCCCACTCCCTTGTCACTTGGATTGTTCCATTAGATCCAAGACATCTCCTCTCCTCATACTAAAGCCCAGGAAAAAGGGACAGAGAAGACAGGGAGAAGAGAGGGCAGAGATCAGTTCACAGAAAGGGGGATCAGAAGCTTCTGGGCACCGCTATACTCTGGAATAAAAATCTTCATTACGGCCTGTCTCTTGCAAAATATTCCTTTCTACAGAATTATGTTTTGACATGAGGAATAGAAATTCGAAGGGGAGAAATACTTCGGGAGAGCCTAGGTATCTTCATATTGCTCAGGCTGCCACTAATTAGCTGTGTGACCTTGGGTATGTCTCTTGGACTGTGAGCCTCAGTTTCTCTGTGTGTAAAATGGGTTGAAGCAGGCCCTGCCCACCACCCACCTGTGTAACAGGCAATGCCCAGCCCCGTTGTTTTCGGGACACCGTGGGGGAGCGTGGCCACGTGCTTCTGGGTACTGTCGTCTGGAAACTTGCTAGCATGTATCTTGAACTCACATGAGCCACATAGGGTTCCATCTCAAGGGTGGAGCACAAGAGGCGAGCAGTGGGAAAGGTCACTGGGGCTGGGAGTGTCCACCTTCCTCCTGCCCAGTTCCACCGTCAGCCCTGCCCCGCCAGCACCTTGCCTTTCTGTCTCTCCAGAACCACTTCCTCGTGCTCCTGGCACCTGCCCATTTGAAAAATTTTCCGCTTGTTTGGTTTATATATCCTTGTAAAGCATGCCCTGTGCAGAGGACTGCCTGGCTGGTGAGAAAGGTGGCGGAGGACAGATGGCCTCTGGCGGTGCCCAAGCTCCTTACTTGAGCCCGGTGAGTTCCAGGACTGGGCGTGTGGGCTGAGCTCGCTGCCACAGCCAGGGGGAAGCAGCTCTGCGTCTCTAAAAGGAAACATGTGGTGGGTGGCGGGGACATGGTGGGGAACATCCCAAAGAAATCACAAGAAGGGAAGAAATGCCACATGGGGTAATCCTGACACACTTTCTGTGCCATGCAGAGCTCACCCGACTGCAGAGATTCGTGGGTTTGGCAAATGTTTATTGGGCTGTCCTGTCCTGCTCCAGGAGGGGGTTGGGGGGATAGGCATAAGCACTGTCTAGAGGGTGAGTGTTCACGCTTCTGGGATGATAACGACCCACCGTGGTAGCTGAGGGCATGCACTTAGAGAGGGCTCTTGGAGTTTCACCATTTACTAGCTGCGTGGCATCAGGCAAGACACTTTAACCTCTCTGGGCCTCAGTGTCCACATCTGTAAAAGGGGAATATTACCTGAGCCCACCTTCCAAAGTTGAGGTAAGGATTAAGCAAGGAGCATGTCTGAGCAGTGCCTAGTGCATTTAGGTGCTTTCAGTGTGTTTAGTACTAATAATCCGGGGGCAGCAGGGAAGGAGTCCCGAGGAGGTGTCTGTGCCCTGAGGGGTCAGTCAGAGTTAAGGCAAGGGCACGTCCAGGGCGTCTGCAGAGGGACAGTCACAGAAGGGAGAGGGGAACGGAGACCACACTCTGCAGTGTGGGACACACAGGGCTGCCTTCTGTACCTTTCACCCGCGTGCACAGGCCCTGCGTGCAGGTGGTCTTGTTAAACGCCGCGAGGTTTCTGATTCCCACTTCATGCACGGGAGACTGAGGCTCAGAGAGGTAGAAGACAGAAGGTCACCGCAGCCGCCACAGGTGTTGAGAGCACCCGTCCTTCCCACGGGGGCTCCCCCAGGCTGAGCAACTTAAGCCTCACGTGAGTGACCCAGTGACCTCTGGCAGTCGGAGCCACACTTCTTCCAAATGCTCTCTGTAGGGGAAGGTCACACAGTCCCCTGTTCTGCTGAGGAGTGGCACATGCCATGAGGGCCTGGCCAGCCTGCTCTAGCCCAGCCTCCCCCGAGGCCCAGGAGGGAAGCCAGAACCACCAACAGGGTGGGACCTGCTGTGTGGCCCAGGGAACCACCGGGGAGCCGGGAGCAAGGATGTTCTGCGTCTGTCTGTGAAAGCAGCCTGTGTGGGGGTTAAAACGTGGGTTCTGGGGCTCAAACCTCAGCTCTGCTGCTGACCAGCTGTGTGGTTTTGGGCAAGTTGCTGAAGTTTTCTGTGCCTTGGTCTCCTCATCTGTAAAAGTGGCACTAAAGATGGCCAGGGTGGTTTCGAGGCTAAATGAGATCACACAGGCACGGAAGGGGGGCTGCCAGCGGGGCCTCGGCGCCGCCTCCTGCTGGTGGGCAGCCCCGGCCAGCCGGGCTGAGCTCCCCACTGCCAAGCCGGGATGGGTGCCCTCTGGTGACACCGAGTCCAGAAGGAGGCTGCCCACACTCTGGCCTGCAGGGCTCGGCTCTGCTTTCTAGACTTCCAGATAGGAAGAGGAGGGGAAAGTGCCCAGCCTCTGGGCATGACCAGGAGCAGAGAGCAGGCTCTGACCCAGTGGAGGGACAGCTGCGTCCCATGCAAACAGCTGCGCTGCAAGGCTACCATGAACCAGACCCTCTCCACGTGACATCTCAGGGAGTGCTCTCCAGAACGCTGCCAGGCTGGCATCATTGTCCCGCTGTTCTGAGGAGGGAACCAGGGCACAGACGGGTCAAGTGACTTGGCCAACGCCAGGACTGCTAGCACATGGAGCTGGGAGGTGAGCCCAGGCCTGCGGGACCCTAAATCCAGGGCAAAAATCCATCCTCCGGTGCCGCATGGAGCAAAAGCAAGTCCAGTTTTTTTCCTGTGTCTTCTGCTAAGATCCCTCAGTAACACACAGGGACCCACATTCCGCAGCAGCCTTGGCTGGCCAAACTTTGTCAACGGAGAAGAACCCGAACTCTGTAAGATAATCTCAGGAGGTTTACCTAAGTGAATGATGACCTGCAGGCGTGGTTTCACCTTTGTCTTACAAGGCCTTAGGCTTCTTAATGATTTTATATCTTATTTTTGCAAAGATTAACTCCAAAAGGGACAGGGCATAACTAGGGGCGTCTGATCTCCCTTCGCTTCACGGCCGGCAGCTCAGCTCTAAGGATGTTTTCCGTGGAGGGGAGTCCCCTTGGCCAAGAAGGGGTCCATTCAGTCGGCTGGGGGGCTTGAGAGTTTATTTTAGTTCACATCTTTACAACACGTTTGTTCTCCTCCAGTTCTGGGCTCAGAAGTCTAGAATCAAAGTGTCAGCAAGGCTGTTTCCTTCTGGAGGCTTCGAGGAAGGATCTGTTCCCCTGCCTTTTGCAGCTTCTAGGGGCTGCCTGCACGCCTGGGCTCTGGGCCCCTCCTGGCATCCTAAAGCCGGCAGCTCCCTGCTTCAGTTGTCCCATCTTCTGCTACTGACTCTTGTCCTGTTTCCCTCGTATAAAAACGCTCGTGATTACGTGGGGCCACCTGACTAATCCAGGACAATCTCCCCATCTCAAGTCCTTCACTCAGTCACCTCTGTTCCCTTTGCCATGAAAGGCAACACAGTCACCTTTCTGGGGGTTGGGGAGTGGGGGTGGGTATTATTCAGCCTAACACACCCTCCTTGGAGTCAACCAGTGTTGGCAGTTTCTCGTGAGTAAGTCCAGAGATATTGTATCTGGACATAAGCAAATGCAAGTGTACAGCCTTCTGCCACCCATTTCTTATACAGATGACATCATTCCATATCAGTGCTTGAATAATTCCCTGCTTCCTTTCTTTTCTCTTAGAAGATTACATAGAATCTGTGGTATGGAAATCATATCATTTCTTTCACTTTTCTCCTATTGGTGGACTTTTAGGCTCTTTGCAATCCTTTGCTATTACAATGCTGCAATAAATAAAAGTATTTGTAACGTTATACTTAATTTAGTTACCATTTCAGACATACTGAAATCTCACGGAACTTTTTGGGGTAATTGTTGCTTTAGAGAGAACCTCTATTGTCCCACCCCCGGGACGCCTACCTGTTCTTCCTCCATCCCAGGTTCGTTAACGCCTTCTGTGCGCTTATGATCCCGTGGTCATCCGCTCTGCTTCCAGGTCTGACACCTTAGCATGAATGTGCTTAAGCAGAGGCTGCGCGTGCGTCCTAGGACTGCACGTGTTTTCAGCACTGTCTCAGAAGAGAATTTCAGGCTTTCACAAGCAGGCGAGGGGGAAACGTTGGACAAACATTTTCAGGGAAGACAGGCTTCCCTATACTGTGCCGTGCTGGTCCATAACCGTGTCCGGCCGACTCACTTCTCCCCAGCCACTGGCACAGACAGGGACCAGAGAGAGAACTCAGAGACACAGAGAGGCTGTGACTGGCTCAAAGTCTCTGAAGTATTTAATGGCAGAGTTCAGGCCTGCCCTGAGGTGTAACAAAAGACACCTCTCTCAAGTCCATGGGTAGCACAGACTGTCTGAATGAGACGGACATTTCTGCGGCTTTCACGGTGTCAGTCATGTACACTGAGCTCGGATGGGTTCCGTAGGCTCTGTGTGGTCACACAACTCGAGGATACAAGCCAGAAAGCAGTGGCCGTGCACCGAATTAGGCTGGTGGGTGTTTCTTGTTTGGTCTGCACAGTGTTTGTTTCAACTTGTTATTGTAGGAAATTCAGACATGCAGAGAGAATAGTATCAGACAACACACAGCCAGCACCCGGCGTCGACAGTCATCAGCACTTGGCCTATTGTGCTTCATCCATACCCTTGCCTATTGCCCTTCCACCCTCAGATACTTTGAAGCAGATCCAGATATATCATTCCATTGCAAATATTCCAGTATGTATCTCTATAATGTAGAAATTTTACATCCTCCATTTTGAAGGAATTTCCCCCAGAAATTAGAAAGTTTTACAGAAAAAAATAAATCCAGATTTGTATTTTTTCCTAAAAGTTTGGAAGCTCTGCCAGCACTGGGCCTGGATGGCAATCATTGGTTAGGGCTGAAGGGGTGCTGCCCCTTTAGGTGGGGGGGGTGATGTCTACTTTGCCACAGTCCCCTCCACTCCCTGTTGTCCTACCTGGCCGTCTCACTTATGCACATCACTGCCTCACTCCTGTAAGCATTTAATTTTGTACAAATTGACCTAAAGGAGATGTTAGAGAACACAATAACGACTTGAGAAATGTAAAATCAGCTAGGAGATAGAACTGTGCTTTAAGGCATTTTGCAGAACCACATTGGACAAAAGATATTTCAGAAGTAGGCTTTGAAAGTGCAGAAGTACTGATTTGGACCTTTGGCTCAGAGAGACCAAGGTCGGGAGTTCTGGAGAGGCAACTACTACGTGCCAGTATCTTCCACCATAGACATTTTCTCACTAAATCATCAAACAATCCTACACAGTAGGAGGCGTTATTCTTATTTTGCAGACGAGGAAACCGAGGCAAAGAGAGGTCAGACAAGGTTCACAAGGACTCAGGTAATGAGCGCAGAGCTAGGGAGCAAACCTGGAGGCGGCCCGGGCTCTGAAACAAAGCGGATGCTCTCCGTGACCCATTGGTCCTCTAATGAGACAGGGACCAGAGGACATGGCAATGCGGTTGCCAGTGGGGCCTAGGAAGGGTGGGGGCTCTCAGCCAGGGCTCGGAGGCTGCTGAGGGCCCGAGGGAAGGCACGGGGAGCGCAGGGGCAGGAGCAGATGAGGGGCTGCCCCGGGGCTGCCGAGGGCGTTGGGAAGAGGCTCTCCTGGAAGTGGCCAGGAAGGCAAAGTTCACGGGGGCCATCGTTACATGGCGATGGTGGCGGGGAGACACCTTCTTCCTGGCCCTCTCGGGTGAGTCAAAGGTTGAGCTTCCAGACCCTTAGTGGGTCCATTTTGTCCCTTGGGCTTCCGAATGCCCAGCCTGGGTTCTGGGCCTTTGCTGGGAGCATGGCTTGGGGTGCAGCCCCCACCCCCAGTTCCTTACCCTCTCAGGCCACATCCATGCTCCTTCCCGGCCTGAGGTCTTCCTCCTGGCGCGTTCTCCAGCGCGGCTTTCACTTCCTCTCTGCTCTCAAGTGAGCTCAGCTCCCTGTCACGTCCTCGCAGCACCAGGCTGTCCCCTTATCACAAGCTTAGAATGTCTGAGTGTCTGATTGGATCGGTGTCTGTCTCTAAATAGGACCCTAAGGCCTGTGAGGCTGGGACTCCTGGTCACAGCCGCACCCCAGCCCCTAGCACAGTGCTGTTGCTGTGGAAACCGCAAGGGGGTTTCGGCCTAGGTCCGGTTGCTCCTGTACAGAGAGAAGGAACATCGTCGAGGGAGACTTTGGTCAGGAGATTGGGAAAAGCCACCTCAAACCCTGTTCCCGACCAAAGGCAAGTAGGGCCTTTTAAAGAGGGGAAATGAAAAAGAGGCTACGTGCATTTTTGCAAGTGGTCTTGAAACTAACAAGGGGCTACCTGCATAGGAACATGCTAGTGTTACGGCAAGTGTCAGTGACTGGTCCCAGGGGAATAACCAAGCAGCACGCAGAGAGTTGGAGGGTCAGCAAGTTTTATTGCCAGAGGCCCAGATGAGGTCAAGCCTCCAAAATCTGAGCACCTCTTACGGGTTTTTGTCAGGTTTTATACTCTTTTTTGGGCATTATTCTTAATAAATTGTACACAAGTATAAATGGTTAACCAATTAGCAAAAAGATTTAAAAGTTATCCAATAAACAGTAATTTTTACAAGCAATATAATTATGATAGGCTCATAACAAAGTATAGTCATGATAGGTTTATAACAAACAGTATAGTCATGACAGGCTTGCAGCTTCACTTAACTGTTTTGTGGTTTTAGCTTGCAAGGCTGACAGGTGTCAGCGTCTACTTTAGCTGCTTTGTGGTTTTAAGCAGAATCAGCACGGAAATTCCCCTAGTATGCATGGAAATTTCCCTAACACTAGAGAGAGATGGTCAGTTTGGGCATCAGGAAGTCTGCCCAGGGCCTTCGGAATCTCACCCCCATGTCTTGCAGAAACTCTGCCCTTTCTGGGAAACAACTCAGAAAGGTCAAGAGGTTGGTGAGGGAGAGGATTATAAGAAAACACAGAGGAGTCATTGAAACTTGTTCATAGAGCAGGTTATACCGTCACACCCAGCAGCCACTGGCAAGTGCTACAGGGGAACAAACAGGAGGAGGGCGGCCACCCACTGACAGCCTCACACCTTCTCCCTGCAGGTCGTCCCCTTTTCTGGGACAATCCAAGGGGGTCTCCAGGATGGACTTCAGATCACCGTCAATGGCTCTGTGATTAACTCCAGGGAAAACAGGTGTGTACATGGGCAGTACTGCTGTTTCCCTCCAAACTCTTCTCTTAGCAAACCCTTTGCCTATGAGCTCAGGTCAGATCAACCGACAACCTAGAAGCTGGCCCGCTTGGCTCAGGGGAGCCTGTGTGCGTCCCTGTCCCCGGCACAGGGCAGCACTCCACACCTGCATCCTGGGCCACCTTAAAATAGATTCCAGGGCTAATGGGGTCCCCGGGGCACCCTGTCTCCTGAGAGCTCACTGTCTAAGGAGGGATGTGGGAGAGTCCAGAGGTAGATGATTATGTTACAGGGTTGAATTTTGTACACTATGACTCAGAAGTGGAAGAAGAGAACTTCCTTATTTCCTACGAAGTGCTTTCATCTACTTGGAATTCCTCATTCTCCTACAGTGGAAGTATGTAAAGTTGCCATTCAAAGTAATTTGGTCTGTTGTGCTTTCAAGGCCTTTTCTGGAAAATATTAAGTCAATTCAAAATAGCAACGTGTTATGAGCGTTGTTTCCCACGCCCTGCCTCCCTCCAGGGTGGGCTGTCTGGGAACAGGGAGGGTCTTGTCTGTCTTTTCAAGGACTGAAGGCACCTCTGACCCTCACACAGGCCTGGCTGACTTCTGCTGAGGTAGCCAGTCCAGGTGTTATGGAGGTGTACAGCTCTCAGCTGGTTTGGTTGGGGACTCCATGGTGGCCGTGGACCCCTCCTCTGGACTCTCAGCTCTCTCAGAAGCCTCTCTGTCTCAATCCCAGGGGTCCTCTCCTGGAGGTCTTCTGTGTCCCCTTCATGAACTTGCAGACCCCAGCTCACCTTCAGCTCGGCCATCTAGATCCTGCGTGACTTCTGCACCATTGCCATCCCACCAGGGTGGGCATGGCCACGTGGGCCGTGGGACTTATCTGAGAACCCTGCAGTGGGGCACCCGATCCCCCCAAACCCTCCCAGAGTCCAGGACCTTTGACCTTCCGTCGCTTTCTCTCTCCCTCTCCCTCTGCCTCCCCAGCGCCAGAAGGGCTTCTTACACCCATCCTGTGTAGCAGAGAGGGTCCCTATCTTACAACCATTCCCCCTCCCTTGGGAGCTTTCGCTTTCTCCCTTCCCTGGGGCAGGAATTTTCCAGGGACTACAGGAGTGAAGCTGGGGGACCTCAAAGGGAAATACATTCAGGGATATTTCAAACACAATTTCCCCATTTAAAGAAAGAGTGGTGAATTTGCTAGATGCTCATGGCAAGGGTGGAGAAAGATTTCTCACACATGGATTAGGGTACATAAAAGTAAAGAGTTTATTTTACTTTCTTAGAAGGAGTGAGATGGGGGGAGAGAGAGAGAAGGGAAGGAGAGAGAGAGAGAGAGGAGGAAAATTGCATGGGACCCCCCAAAAAGAGAAGGGAGGTGCCCTTGCTGAGGTCACGTGGCTTGCTGTTTTTATGGGGACAAAGAGAAAGGAAAAAAAATAGTGATCGCTGTCAGTTGATAAGAGAAGCGGCTGGGGAGTAATTAGGAGGAGGCAGCTGTAAGACGCTGGGGAGTAATTAGGAGGAGGCAGCTGTAAGACGTCAGGTTGTCCATCTCCCTGTCTGTCTTTTCCTGGCGACTTGGTTATCACTGGAATGTGGTTAAGTTGGTCTAAGGAGGCAGGTTTATGGCTGGCGATGTGATCTTGTCAGTGATCTCACCTTTGAGGATCTGGTTTTGGGCAGGAACCGAGGCCTGAAGCTCACACCTGCCCTGTCTGCAAGGGAACTCTTCAAGGCTGTAAAGCAAATTCTCAAAGCAGTTTGGTCGATAGGTCTGGCAAATGTAAAAGAGAAAGATTTACATTTCCTCTCTATCTGCTGAGCTCTTTTCAGCTGTTGTGAAAACAGAACCCTGTGGGGTGCCAGTTAGCAAGAGAGCTCATGTGATTGATCTTAGCTGTTACAGAGAGACTGTGGGTTACATGATTTTTTTCTGTTATTTCGTTAGCAAGGCCATTCTCTCAATATGGACATAGTTTTGTGATTCCAGAGTTATCTCGAGCTTCCTTTCTCCCAATATTCCCAGAAACAGGGCTGCAGCACTTTTACGTGGGTGCTGCTGACTGAGGGTTCACAGACTGACTTTGCGTTGAGGACAGCTGCAGGGCTCTGATGGCCAGAGTGTTCCAGAATGTGCCATCCTGCAACAGAGAAATAAAATAGGGCTCTACAGGAATTTAGGAGAATGTCTATCAAGGGCTGCCTCTGTTTTGCGCGGTGCTGTGCACCGTGGCATGTCCAGAAGACAGAAAGCAGGGCCTGCCCTGAAGCGCTGTGTGCTGGTTAGGGAGGTGAGCGCCCCCATGAAGCAAGCTGAGAACCACACTCACCCTGAGTTCTGGGAAGCCTGGACCAGACAGATTCCTCAGAGGAGAACCTGAGCCTCACTCGGCTTTAGGGTGCAAGTGACGGACATCTAGGACAAAGCAGAGCAAACACTTATTGAGCACCCATTGTGAGCCAGGCTCCTTGAAGTTTCTTTTGTTTAAATGCCCCACCTTAGAGCCCTGGCTATACCCAAATGAAGTTTAGAGGGAGAGGGCCTCCTGCTGAGGAGAGAGAGGCGGGGAGAGACAGAGAGACAGAGACAGAGAGAGAGACAGAGAGAGACAGAGACAGAGAGAGACAGAGAGAGAGACAGGACACACACTTACCTACACTGGAGGATTCCTCCACACGCCTCATCTACTCATCCCCGAAGGATGGCGCCTCCTTTCCTGGGTGTGGCAACTCGAGGGAGGTGAGGTTCAGGGGTCATCCCAGACTGACGAGCAGTGCAGACCTTGGGTCTGAGTCCAGGCCGGCCTGGCCTCGGGGCCACGACTCGCACTCCTCCTCTGCTCCCCCAAACACACGCCAACACCTGAGGGAGAGACTGACACGGTGCAAGTCTTCATGCCTGGAGAGCTCACATGTATTCTATGCCTCTCGTATAGACACTGTCTTTCTAGGCCAATTCCCATCAATTTCGCATATTCTTTGAATCTGTTCTCTTCTTTCCCAATTACTCAGGAGAGTGCTGGCCTCCAGTGAGTGTCCATTTGGAGCTAAAGGCTCTCTCCTCCAGGCTCGCTTAACAACTTCCATCTTCGGTACCAATTTGGAATTGGTTTCCAGACCTTGCATCTTGTTGCTAGTGCCAGCGCTATGCTTTACCCATTTTCTACTTCTTGTAGAAAATCAAGCTGTAAAGGCAAAATGCAGTAATTGCACAAAAACACTTTAGGTTCAAATTCGCTGAACGAGGTAGTGTCACCACGCAGGTTATACACCAGCTCCCAGAGAAACACACATCAGAGGTGCCGAGGCCCTCCTGTTCCTATCGTCGGCAAGCAGCCATGCGACAGATGACTATTTGCTTTCCCTGGGTCTAGGTTTGCCGTGAACTTGCAGACTGGCTTCAGTGACAATGACATTGCCTTGCACTTCAACCCTCGCTTTGAAAAGGAAGGATATGTGGTCTGCAACACGAGGCAGAAAGGACGCTGGGGGCCTGAGGAGAGGAAGATGCACATGCCCTTCCAGAAGGGGAGGCCCTTTGAGCTCAGCTTCCTGGTGCAGAGCTCGGATTTCAAGGTGAGCAGGAATCCCCTCCCCACCTCCAGCTTCCTGTCCCCACAGCTCGATGGGGCTTGGTGAAACAAGCCTTCAAATTATCATCTTCATGGAGATGCAGCCACAGTAACACGTGTGCAGATAGCATGACCATTTCCTTGTCAGGGGTCACCGATGGTGACATCGTCTTTTTACATCCCTTCGCTTGGATCTGCAGGTGCATATGTTGATTCTGTTCCTCTGAAAATAAGAACTAGATAAGTGACCATGTTGCTTTTTGGCATAGTGTGTCTTGAAAGTCCGAGTTAATTCCCATCCTCTGCTCTAGCTGTTCTTCCACTCTGGGTCCGTGGTTACATGAGTTTTCGGCAACGTTGTTCCAGCCTCTATCCAGGTTCTGTTAATGCTGTAGCTTTGTAGGCCCATGCACATCACCTCGGCAAGCAGAGTAGTGTCTCCGTGTTCACATCTTTGCTTGTCCAGGACACGGATGTTCCCATCCACTCCGTGTGCAGCCTGCGGGCGCCTCTCCTCTGGTCCTCGTGAGCACTTTTATGCATATATAAATACTACCCCAGGTGAGCTATGATTAGCAAGACAAACCTACTGCGAGACGCAAACGTAAGAACTAAAAGCTCACAACTGGAGCCAAGCAGAGATTCGGGCTGATGCACTTTGGATCCCACGCATGTTCCGGTATCTGGCACAGCACTGGTGGTCGATGCCCCTGGGTCAGGGGTGGGTGTGAGGACCAGACTCAGATCTTCGTTTCCAGAAGCAAGAGTTCAGGAGCTCAGGTGGGCCCCCTGCCCTGCCTGGGACTCCTCCCTGGAACACGCGCTCCCCTTTGGCAGGTGCTGGTGAACGGCAGCTTCTTTGTGCAGTACTCGCACCGCGTGCCCTTCCACCGCGCGGACAACATCTCTGTCGTTGGCCCTGTGCAGCTGTCCTACATCAGCTTCCAGGTCAGTCGTCCACCTGGCCCAGGGGCTGGGGTGCAGGGCCCAGCCTAGCTGTGTCTGGGCCCTGTTGGGTGGGCCCAAGGTTACCAGCCAATCTCCTGTGCAGGTGACTTTGGGGACACACCTCCGGTTCCCTGTCCCAACGTCTGCCTGCCCCTTATCTCCTGGCACTCTGAACTCCTTCTGTGTCTGCCTCTTTTTCCAGAGCACCTGCCTCAGTCTCCCAGACTCCTCGGCCACTCCTTCCTCTGTCCCTCTCAATTTCCTACCTGGTTAGGAGGCCACGTAGTCCCAGAAAGGGCCCAGGCTCAGGATCCAAACCGAACACAGTTCCAATTCCCAGCTCTGCCACCCTCATTGTCTATGGGATCTTCGATGAGTAACTTTTTCTCTCAGCCTCAGTTTCCTCATCTGTGGAATGAGCACCATCATGGCCACCCCCTGGGTGGTTGTGTGGCTCAATGAGATGACAGACGTCAGAGGTCACAAAGCAGCATGTCTGGGTAACCTCCAGGGTTTGTCTGTCCCTCTCTGTGTTTTAAAAATTCTGATGTGTTGCCAACATCTAAAAGGTCAGGAGATATCAGGTGTAAACCGGGAAGTTTAGGGTGAGCTGGGCCCACATTCCCACAGGGCATCAGGCTGCACCACGTATTGGCATTTGAGTGAGCTCCTTGAGATGAGCAAAGCACACAGTAGGTCCTCAACAAATGAGCTTCTCTACCCGGGGTCCTCATCCCTCCCGCCCCTCCCCCTCCTGACTCTCCCCTGGGGGTTGGAGAAGTGGGGAGAGGAGGGACACTGCCCACCTGCTGGTCCCACGGCTGCCCCTTTCCCCTGCCCACCAGCTCTGTCCCTCTCCCGCAGCCCTGCCTCACGGCTCTTCCCCAGCTCCACGAATGCTTCTCTTCACCTCCGCTGCCTTTTGTTTTAACAGAACACCCGCGCAGCCCCCGCCCAGCCTGCCTGCTCCATGCCGCAGCTCTCCCAGCCTGTGCGCTTCCCCTACAGGCCCAGGGGACGCAAACCAAAAGTGAGTTTAACACAGAGGCCCCAGGTGGCTGAGCACTTAGCAGGAAAGACAGAGGGTCCCGAGGCCCCATCTTGCTCACCCAAGAGTTCCCTGTCTGCATCCACCAGGTGTCCAGACCCGGGGACTTGGGAGTCGTTCTGGATCCTTCCCTCTCCCTTCCTATGTCTCTCCCCTGCACCTGCATGTCTCCCCCACTCCAAAGCCGTGGCCTTGGTCCGGGCCATTGAGAGTCCTCACCATGACAACAGCTGTCTCGTTCTCCTAACACCCACCCCCACCACAGTGACCTTCCTATAAGCAAATGTGATCACGTCATCTCTTTGCTTAAAAATCGGGAGAGCCCAAGCCCTTCTAAACACAGCCCAAATTCCCCAGCAGGACATAGAGCCCCAGTCCGCCTCCCAGCCTCACCCTCCCATGAAGCTCAGGCAGCTTGTGCTGCTCCCTCGAAGCCCCCCCGGCCCAAACCCACTTTGCATGTGCTGACCTCGGTGCCCAAAGCTCCCTTGGCCAGCCTTGCCCCAGCAAAGCCCTAATTGCCCTTCAGTGCTCTGCTTAAACGTTGCTCCCCTGGGGAGACTGTTGGATGCTCCCCTCTGTGTCCCCACGGGCTTTGCACAGTCTGTGCTGTGTCAGTCACCACATCCCACTGTAACGCATTTGCGTGTCGGTCCCCTCACTCCACCCCCATCGTCCCCATGCCCACGAGCCCCTGGAGGGCTGGGATTGTGGCTCGTTCATGCGCACAGTGCCTGGCGCTCGGCAGGGACTCGGTGAAGGAATGTGGGACGTGCTTTGCCCAGCCAGGTAGAGTGGGACACCAGCCAGGCAGGAACAGTCTACCGGGCAGGGGCAGCGTCCAGGACAAGGAGGCGCACAGCTCTTTCCTTAGCCACTCAACAGTGGGCGCTGGGGGTGCTCTATCTACACATCCTTCCTATGGCCCATCATGGGACTCATAGGGTGCCTGCTTCCTGCCACACTGACCTCAGGGCAGGTCACATTCCAGGGAACCTTTGCAGGGCAGCCCAACTTCGGCCCTGGGCCTAGCCCTGGGGCGATGGGCACAACCAGACAGAACTGGGTACCCTTTTGGATGCTATCCCTCCTACCCGGGGAGCTTGGGGAAGTTACTTAAGCTTTCTGAGCCCTGTTGCCTCCCCGGGGAAACAGGAGCTAAGGATGCTTCCCTCGCTGGGAAGTCCTGGCGCCCAGAGCGTGGCCCACAGTGAGCCTTCAGTAAAGGCTAGTTTTCATTTGATGGACGAAACGTGGCTCTGGGAGTAACACTCTTGGCTCTGGGAGCTGCGGGAAGCAATGTGCTCTCCATTAGACGCGACTCCCTCTCTCTCCGGAGGAGCCAGTGGAGATATCCCCCAACCCCGAGCCCCTGTGCCCCTGGGGGTGAAAATCCGGGTGCCACAGGCTCAGGAAGGCATAGTGGGGAGACGGAGGCGGTGAGCTTGCGTGGGAGGCATTTCTCAGCACAGGACCCACCCCGGAGTCCTGCCGTCGTCTCCCTCCTGAGGTGCCAACGGTAACCACCGTGCTGATTCTTCTCGCCCCTTCCAGCCGCCAGACATGCGTCCTGCCTACCGGGCCCCCTTTGTAAGTCTCTTGCTCTCTTTTTGTACCCTCTTCATCTTGGTCCTTCCTGTGGGTTAGAAGGAGGAGGGAGGGCCAGGCCTCTCCACCACCCGCCCGGCCCCGCGGTGATGGAGGGAGGAGGATGGCGGGCGTGGCTGGTGGCCTGGTGAAAGGGAAACAACCTGAATCGCCACTTGTTTGCTCAAGTCCCTGCCGCTCTGTGGGCCCCACGTTCCGTGTTTGTCCGGGGTAAAGTGAGGCTATGCTGAGAGAAAGTTCCCTGAGAAGATGGGCCAGAGGCCACAAGTGCAGCCATCTTTCTTCGCCATCCGACCCTTGGGCCCCTTGAGAGAAGAAACACCCCTACCTGCCCTTCGTGGGGGTCTGGTCAGGCCCTTTGGGTGGTTACAGCTCAAGGTTAACTCACTGCGGAGGGTGCGCGTGACGTGGCGCCCTCTGGTGGCAGGTGGCGGTCTGGGCGCTGAGCGCCGGGTAAGACCTGCTTTCCTTCTTCCAGACTCAGGGTCATCCACAGCAGGCAGCGGGCCCTGGACACATGTTCCCTGGAAGTCTAAAAATTCCGGTCAGCTAACAACCTCACGTTGTTCTTCACCCAAAACTGAATTCCCAAGAGTCCCAGAGTTGGGAAGAAAGAGGGATGGCAAGGAGGATGGGGACATTTGGGTCTGGGCCCCCAGCTCAGGAAACTCTCCTTGGGACAGCGGCAATTCAGGGGCAGGCTGAATTTATCCAGTGGTCCAAGAGGTAGGTCCCCTAGAGACCGGAAGGGAAACTGGACCTTCTGTTACTAAGGGGGACTGCAGTGGCCCCAGAGCCTGGATGTGAGGTTGCTGGGCCCCCAGGTCTTCACTGCTGCTCATGGCTTAAGCTCTTCTCCCTGTGATGGCACAAATCAGGCAGGGGACCTGGAGCAAGTGCAGCTGCCCGTAAAGAGGGGCAGGAGCAGGGGACCCGGGTGTGGTCCAGGAACACAGCAGGAAGGTCCAGGAAGGCTGAGGTGAGAAGGAAGGTGACCCAGGGAATCCAAGGGCTGAAGCCTCACCACCTGCCTCACATGGGAGCATCCCCTCCAGACTGTGTGTGTGTGTGCGTGTGCGTGTGTGTGTGCGTGTGCGTGCTTGTGCACACGCATGTGTGCTGCCACAGTAAATACCCTCCTCTCTTTTCGACAGAATCCTAGCATCCCGCCTATGGTGTACCCCAACAAGACCTATGTGAGTGGCTCCTCGGGGAGGGGCGGAGGTTTGTGCCGGGCAGGTGGGGGTGACGGGCAGCTTGGGGTGGTCGTCTGGCCTCGCCACAGTACGAGCAGAGCTCTGGGGAGCCGAAGTCCTGAAAACATTCAAGTAAATTGGAAGAGCGTTGAAAGGAGCTTTCACCCTTGAAACTGTCCCTTGAACCTGAACACAATTCTATGGCCTGCCCCTTCCCCCCACAATCCTTCTGTGCGTGGCCAAAGGTCCTTTCAGGACGGCTTAGGCCCAGTATCCTGAGGACCACTGGAAGGTTTTCCTTTGGCCTTTACTGACCCAAGTAAAGACATGGTGGGGTTTTTCGTGGCTGACCATCCAGAGGCATGGACACTGGTGCGAAGTCCCCTTCTGCGGTGGCAGCTGCTCCTGCTGCCACAGGCTGACCTGGCCCCTCCCCCCAACAGCCGATGCCTTTCTTCACCTCCATCCCAGGCGGGCTGTACCCGTCCAAGTGCATCGTCCTGTCGGGCACTGTCCTGCCCTGTGCACAGAGGTAAGTCACGCATTTGGGGGCTCTCTGAGAAGGGAGAAAGCTTCTAGGTCATTCTGGCCGCCCCTCTGGCTCTGGACAGCTTGGGGATGAGGGGGAGGGGCTGGGGTTCAGAGTCCTGTGGGCAGAGAAGGTCCATGGGAGCTGCCCACCTCAGGTTCCACATCAACCTGTGCGCGGGGAGTGACATCGCCCTCCACCTGAACCCCCGTTTCGATGAGAACACCGTGGTCCGCAACACCCAGGTCGATAGCTCTTGGGGGCCTGAGGAGCGGAGCCTGCCCCGACAAATGCCCTTCGCCCGCGGCCAGAGCTTCTTGGTGAGGTGCTGCAGCCCGGAGCGCAGAGGGGCTCCCAGGGCTGTACAAGGAGCGGGTAGAGGAGGTCTGGGGGTACCTGGGGCAGGATGGGAGATGATCCCTCTGGGCAAGGGCCCGGAAGAAGAGAACGAGGTCACCAGGTTATTATTATTGTCATTGTCCTGCACGAAGGAGGTGTGCGATCTGCTCTGACGTAGGAGGAAACAAACTCACAAGTGCAGGTGACAGAGGCCTGTGGTCACGCAGCCAGTTAAGTGACAGATCAGACCCCAGAATGAAGTGTCATCCACTGCTTCACTTATTCATTCAACAACCATTTAGGAACCCTTTCACTGAGGGCCACATTGTGCAGCACCCCACATGCTGGGGGTGCGGTCCTGGAGCAGATACACAAGGTCCTGCCCCCAGGGCGTTCGCATTTCGGCTGGGGAGGGAGCAAGGAAGCAGAAACATGAGCGGAGCGTTGCAGGCAAGGACAGGTGCCAGGCAGAAAGCCAACAGAAAAATGGCGTCATCGTGCACAGGTGCGACCTGTGCAGGGACAGCGGGGTCAGCGCCTGCAGGGTAAAGACCGAGGCCCAGAGGGGAGTGGGGAGCAGCTACACACCCAGACCTCACAGAGCTGGCTTTCTCCACCCAGAGAGCTGACAAAAGAGAAATCGGGACCCCATTCTTGGCCAATGAGGCTGTGAGCCTGGGTGTCCGTGTTTTTAAGTTGTGCATTAAGTGATTGTACTCCGCAATCCGGGTTGAAAATGACTGGAATGGGGCTTCGTAGGCCGTGAAAAGGAGCTCAGTTTTAATACAATGCAAAGCCACTGGAGTGTTTCAAGCCAGGGAACAGTATTGTCTGATTTATAGATAGCTGCGTGACCTCAGGCAAGTGACTTAACCGCTCTGTGCTTCGGTGTCCTCATCTACAAAATGGAGCTAATAATAATATGGATCTCACAGAGCTGTAAGAATGGAATGAGACAGTATCTGTACCGTGCTCAGGACAGTGCCCAGCGCACAGCGTGCTGCAGTCTCAGCTATTGCCATGGGGACGACATCTTCCCATGTGTCCCGGGCTGCCTCATGGGAATGCGCTGGGGTGGGAAAGACAGGCTGGGAAGTGGCTGCGGGAGTGCCGGCGGGGAGCCCTCCCGTGAGCTGGGTACTGGGATGCACGTGCACCCGCTAGCCTGCCTGGCGGCTCAGGGGCCAGTTGCAGAGCGCGGCTGTGGGTGGGAAAATGGCCTGAGGGGGCAGCTGACGTGACTAGGAGGCGTCAGGAGGTAGGGAAGGTGTGCGGGTGGGATGCACGGGGGAACAGCATTCTAGGCAGGAGAACGGCACGTGTTAAAGCTCAGGGGAAAGAGAGCACAGGGCATGTTTGCTGAAGAGCCCATCAGTCCCTGGGGCTGGAAGGCGGGCGTGGGGCTTCTTAATGCTCGAGGAAGGAGCGGGGGACACGAGGCTGCATTTTGGGTTGAGGATTTTCTAGTGCAGTGCAAATGACGTGGCCTCTTTGCCCAGGTGTGTATCATGTGTGAAAGCTACTGCTTCAAGGTGGCCGTGGGTGGCCAGCACCTGTTTGACTACTGCCACATCCTGAAGAACCTGCCGGCCATCGACAGACTGGAAGTGGGGGGCGACGTGCAGCTGGCACACGTGCAGGTGTAGGGACGAGGGCCGGGCGAGTCCCTGCCTGGATCTCCCCAGCACGTCCGCTTCCCAGCCCCGGCCCCGCCCTCTCCGCCGTGCCCGGGGCCTGGGCCGTCCGGCAGAGGCATGTCCTCGTCTGCCCTGCTCCTGGCAGAAGCCAGCCTGGCGGGGAGAAGGCAGCCGGCTGGGACGGCCTCGCTTGGCCGGGGCTCCGGCTGTCCTGATCCTGCCATCTGAGGACAGGGCTGTAGGGGGAAGTGGGGTGCAGCCCCATGTTCAGTCCCCTGGGCAGCGTCAGGGTCCTGAGCCTTCCCAAGCCCCAAGCCCAGGCCTACACCCCATCTGGCTCTCTACCACCTGCCTGTCCCCCATGCAGCTCTACCCAGTCCTAAGCCACCAGCTGTCCACTGCTGACCTCCCTGCCCCTCCCCTTCCTGTGACCTTTAACCTCACCCTCTTGCTTTGTACCAGCCCTTCACCCCCTGCGGGAAAGCTACCCTGATGACATCCCACAGGGCCCCACCAACTGACCAGCACTTCTCATCAGGGGCCTCTCTTTTGCCTCGTCATCCTTCCGATAAAGAAATAAAAATGCTTGTTCTTACACACAAGTGGGCTGGCTCTGGTTTATTAAATTCATTTGGAGACATTTTGGATTCTCTGCGATCGAGGGGCAGCCAAGCGGCATGGGAGGAGTGGGCTCCCTTTGTGCAGGGGGTCCTGACATGCATACCTAGTCCCAGTGGGTCCCGCACAAATCCCACAAGGGTGTGGGAGAAAGCAGGTTGGGGCTCAGGCCCAGTGGGCAGGAGTGTCTGACTGTAACAGAGGCAACCGTCTGGGGGAAAAGGGAAACAATGTTTTCTGTCTTTTTAAAACCTCCTCCACTCTTTTTGGGAATTGAAACCTCCATCCCTGCCTCAGGCCAGTGGTCAGGAGGGGTACAGGAGTGTCCTTTGTTCTTTGTACCGTAGGTGACCGTTCAAGGGAATTGTCCAGGCAGAGGTCTGGGAGGTCAAGGTGGGTGGTTGTCATGATATTGTCTTCACTGGAGATGGGATGGATCAGAATCATCGACTATAGTTCAGCAGTAACCCGAAGCTGAAATCACTCCCTTTAAAAGCTCTGTATTTCTGCTGAAGATTAGGGCGATGGCAGTTTAAGACAGGAGTCTCGATCCTCCTGCTTTGTCAGCAAGTTAATAAACTCCTCTTTCCTTTTCCTCAACCACTTGTCCTCGTTCTTCTGATGTGGCCTCGGGGACAAGTGCCGAGCTTTCAGGAGCATATTTGGCATCCCTGGATGGGCCCGTCGGCTCCCCGGTAGAAGGGCACTCTGCCACTGCTGGAAGAGGCAGGAAGCAGTCCCAGGTGAAGCCACAGGCAGGAGCATCACCTTTTTGGGTAAGAAAGTAAGGAATTACCCAGCAGCTGCCAGGGCCTGTTTAGCTCTGGGGAAGTCTTGTATCTTTCTCCCGGAATGGACACAGCTCCAACCAACCTGAACTGAGTTGAGGAGAAGGGGGTGGATTTGGAAAGTGTCTGGACAGCCCCAGCTGTTTCAGTAAGTTCCCGAGCATGCATGCTGAGACCCTGATGCCACCCGTTTGGGAGGATTTTAGACCTTCCTGTTGGATTTGTTTGGAGGTGCCATTGGGGTACAAGTCACAAGGCTGAGTGGAACTAGGGAAGATGGCTTGGACGCGGATCACCCTTGTGGTTCCCGGGGAACCTGGGGTGGGTGGGAGATGTTGGTTCTCGCTTGAGAGGATTCGGTTCTCATTTGTCCCCTTTTAGATGTTGGTTCTCAATTGAGGACTCAGTTTTTGTTGCTGGTTCCCATCTAATAGGCCTTGGCATTTTTGTGTTGAGAATGCCTGGCAGTTTCTGTGTTTGTCATTTGTGAATTTGTTTTAACATGGGTGGCTCCGTTTCTGTTCCACCTGAAAGTCCTGTCAGAGAAATCTTCGGTGAGTGGCCAAATTTATAGCTCCAAGCCTATGTTTAAAGGAGAACAGTGTTCTTGTAATCCAGTGTGTGTGCTGGAGTGTGAGGGGAAGGAGCCGTTGAATGAAACCTTGAATTACTATAGTGTCTTACAACTGGAATTACTTTGTCAAAGGTGACGTAAATGGGACAAGATCTCGTATGGAGAATTTTAGAGGCCCAAGATAAAGTTAACAATACAAGACACACCTCTACTGGTGATGGATAGTCACAATACTTTGTTTCACTTAAACAATAGGACCCTCTGGTCTGCACCAGTTCTGGGCCAGCCGCAGGGCATGAGAACTGCAGCCCGGAGGCTGGGCCTGGTGGAGAGGGAGCACCCATTATCCGCCTGACCCCACCGTGGGTGCACACACGACACGGCAGGGAGATGCTGGCGCCCACCACAGTTGCGGTGACCCCCCGGAACTCACAGGCCTGACTGCACTCAAGCTGGCCCTGGTGAGGCCCCTGCCGGAGCCCCACTCAGGAAAGCGATGCCTTCCCCCCCGCCCCGCCACGCAGTTCCCAGCCTGGGGCAATCGCTGCCACCACCTTCTTGGTGCCCTGAGAGGGGTGGGGCAGAGGGCACGACTGGAACTAATTCTCCAGTCCCGCGCCCACTGGGTCACGACTCAGGGGTGGAACAGTCCTTCTTTCTGAACAATTTGGCCAGAGAGCACCCATAGCCGGAACAGGGCAATTTGTGTGCAATCAGTGTGATTTTTGTAAAAAAGAAGGACACTGGAAAGAGCATTGCCCCCAAATTGCAAAGGATCCCAGGTAGTAAGAAAGTCCCAGGATGGAGAGCAAAAATTTTGTTTCTGTACAGGACTGAGATGAGGAGGAAGGGGCCCAATTCCCCTGCCTCACCGGTGGTTCCAATCCACATATCCCCCAGCAGCACGGCCGAGCTGCAGAAGGCCGGGGGCCGAGAAGGAAGAGACCTGGAAGCTAACAGAGGCGAACAGGGCTCAGACAGGTTGCCGCCTTGGCTTCTAATTATTGGCTCAGTCTCTGGACTGACATTGTCTACAGGACCCGGGAGCACACTAAAGCCTGTCTGAGTGTCCTCGGAGCCCTGGACATTCCACAAGAGTGACAATGGACCCTCCTTTGTAGTGGAGGTAACCCAGCCAGTAAGCAAAGCCCTACACCTAGAACGGAAAGTGCACGCATCGTGGAATTGATGTGGGAAATCCAACTAGAGTAGGGTAGGGTGTTGCCACTCATCCTGCTCTGGATAGAGGTACCCCTAGAAGCAGGCTTAAGTTAAGGCCCTAAGAAATAGTTTATGAGAGACCCTTTCTAGCAAGGGAAGGGTCATATAAGCATGACTAAGTCATGCTTATGCAAGGGAAGTATGGTCATATAAGCATGACTAAGTCAACACAGTAAAGCAATATGTCACACGAGTGGGTCAGATACTAACCATTACGCATGCGTCGGCCTCTTTCAGGTCCCCACCCCAGGTGGAAGCGGAGAAGTGGAAGGGACCCTTTGAAGTGTCTCTAACAACTCACACCTGTAGAAATCGTCAGGAGTAAAAACCTCGTGTCCATCATACGAGAGTAAAGAGGTGTCCCATGGAAGAAGAGGACCCAAGTCGTAAGTGGAGGGGCCAGTCTTTACACAATCTAAAGTATCTGCTTAAGGAAAAGGGAAAAATGAAAATGTTGATATTTTTGCTAATCTTTCTTTGGTTATTTGCTCTGTCTGTAAGACAGAGGGACAACTCCTTAGTGAGGACTTCCCTGGGCTATTGCCTCTTCTGTTGATCTGTCTTGCTGCTGGGTTTGTCCTTCTAACCCTCGTTCGGTGCAAGTATTTACATCATTTGTGAATTTGCAGAAGCCGGTCTCTTGGATCACCTACTGTGTCCAGCTAATAGCTCCACACTCAGAGGTCCCACGTTTGTTTCTTACGCAGCCCCGCGGTGGACATTACGTGCAAGGCGACAGGAAGGACCCACAGTGCTACTGGTGTCTTAGATACCGAGTGGGGTAAAAGCTCTCTTACCAGGTATGCTCCATGTCATCTTGTCACTCCTCACGGTTGTGGCTGTTGCTTACGCCCTTGTTTGTCTGGTAATCTGTTGCTGTGAATCTACTGCCAAAGCTTTATAATGACATAAGTATGAGCCTTCCATCTAAACCATCACCCCAGTTCAGCAGGAAGTAGCTCGATGACTACGTCGCCCCTCCTCCCAAAGATACGGAAGGGTCAAATTGACAGTGGGAAATATGTAATACAGGAAATGGCCTAAAACAAAAAAAGCAAAATTGTTTTATGTCTTTTTAAAAAGTCCCCCACTCTTTATGGGAACTGAAATCTGCATGCCAGCCTCTGGCCAGTGGTCGGGAGGGGCAGGGGAGTGTCCTTTGTTCTTTGTACCGTAGGAGATGGAGCAACAGAATTTTCTGGGTGAGGTGTGGGAGGGTGGAGGTCATGAGATTGTGTTCGTCCAGAGATGCAACATATCAGAATCATCCACTGTAGCTCAACAACAGCCTAAAGCTGAAAACCCTCCCTTTAAAAGCTCTGTATTTCTGCTTATATTGGGACAATGGCACTTTAAGAAAGGAGTCTTCATCCTCATCATTGGCCAGCAAATTAAAAAAACTCCTGTTTCCTTTTCCTATCCACTTGTCCTCGATCTTCTGATGTGGCCTTGGGGACAGGTGCCGAGCTCTTGGTAATGTGAGGCAGGAAATTTTGTATCTGGGTGAAGCCAGGAAAGAGCCCGTTGCTTCTGAGGTGGGAGAATGGTGGGACAGAACCCGTGAGGCTGTGGCAGAGCCAGGAAGCCAGAGGCAGTTTCGTCAGAACCCTGCGTCCCAGGAGGGGGAGGTGGCAGCTGGGGCCGGCAGCAGCTGACCCGAAGCCAGGTCTGAT